>JAAXCT010001810.1:0-124182 GCA_012490785.1 Eragrostis nindensis
CACGAACGCATCTCCGCCCTCCGCTGGGGACTCCGCACTCAAGGTACTCCTCCTCCCCTTCCCTTAAAACATCCGCTGGGCTCCATTACAGCGCACATGCCTTCGTTCTGGACAAAGAAACGATGCTCACTCTTGCCGCGCAGGTGTTCGAGCTAATGCGGGACCAGGTGTGGTACAGGGCGCATATCGGCATCTACATCAAGCTCATCACCATGCTCGGCAAGTGCAAGCAGCCGGAGAAGGCGCACGAGCTCTTCCAGGCATGATCGACGAGGGATGCGCGCCCAACCTCGAGTCCTACACGGCCCTTCTCTCCGCGTACAGCAGGAGCGGCCGCTTCGGCGAGGCGTTCACCTTGCTTGATCGGATGAAGGCCACCCCTGGCTGCCGGCCGGATGTGCAGACATACTCGATTCTCATCAAGTCCTGCTTGCACGTTATGATTTCGAGAAGGTCAAGAGTTTACTGGCGGATATGACACGTGCGGGTATCCGCCCTAATACCGTGACATATAATACATTGATCGATGCTTACGGAAAGTCAGGAAGGTAAATGGCAGCACAAACCTATGCTTTTATAATCTATATGAACGTGGCATTCTTATGTTTGGTAATAGTTAGAAGTGAATTCTTAAAATTTTACAAGTTCACAATTCGAAAGGGATGCACTGTATTCCTGAACCAGCTATTTTTGTCACCACACTTTCAGCATTCCTGAACTGTGCATTGATATGACAGGCAAACTAGAGTTCAGAACGATGATTTCATTCGTTTCATTTTGTATTCATCCAAACTTCTAGTTATTCCTGAAATGAGTTCCGTGAAGTACAATTCAGCTAGCACTGTTTTATTCTTTAGGTTGCTGAGATGGAATCGACTCTTCTGAAGATGTTGTCGGAAAATTGCAAGCCTGATGTGTGGACAATGAATTCTACTCTCAGAGCTTTTGGCGGCAGTGGTCAGATTGGAGGACCATGGAAAGCTGCTATGAGAAGTTCAGGCCTCTGGTATTACTCCAAATATTAAGCATACAATATCTTACTCGATTCGTATGGTAAAGCCAAAAATGTATGAGAAGATGGGAGCTGTGATGGAATACATGCAGAAGTATTACTACTTGGACAATAGTCACACAATGTAGTTATTGATGCATTTGGAAGGGCTGGAGACATCGAACAGATGGAATACATATTTAGACTAATGAAATCTGAGCGTATAAAGCCCAACTGTGTTACACTATGTTCACTGGTTAGAGCATATGGAAGGGCTGATGAAGTTAAGAAATAAAGACAGTTTGAGGATTGTCGAGAATTCAGATATAACCTTGGATATTGTGTTCTTCAACTGTTTAGCGGATGCATATGGGAGGGTGGGAGCCTTGGCAGAGATGTGGGAAGTTCTTGATCTGATGAAAGCCGGCGCTGCAAACCAGACAAAGGTAACATGCACTACCATGATTAAATGGTTTCTCATCAAAGGAATTGATGATCGTCGTGTTCGGTACCTGCGTGAACTCAAAGCTGGGCGATGTACAGATGATATATAGATTGAAGGTGTAAACACAAAAACAGCTCAATTGCTTATGACTTATGTCTGCAATTCTTTCTGAAGAGATATAATCAAGCTATATCAGAGCTTCAATTTATAGAGTTCCACCCTGCCCCTGTATACTGAAATATGGTCCATAATGGTAAATTGGTGATATTTACGAGAAGCTCTCACAGAATTTATTTTACAACTTCGACAGAATATGTATCCTGTGGCATTAATTGATTATGAAAGGTGCCAATGGAAGGTCATCCCAAGAATGAAATAGTTTCTGTAAGATCAAGTTTTGGTGATTGAAGAACTGTCTAGAAGATATGGTAACATGAAAGTAACCTTGTGATCAGTGGACAAGAAGTATTGGTAACATTGGTTAGATTTTGCTATGTGTTGTGACTTTTTGACTACTGGTTGCCAGCTGTACATGGTGTGTACCACTGACTTATAAAAAGATGATGCAGCCTTATTCATTCTAGGAAATTACTTTAGGTGATTCTTTGGTATTCGCCTAACACTGTGGCTTTCATTTCCTGCAAACAAAGAGAACAAGCACCTAACTATGGAGGACCAAAGAAATCTTCGGAAAGGAGATTCACCTTGACCTTTATACAACAAGGATTCAAAGGTTTTGTAGCAGAGATGCTTTGTGGAACAGCGATTTGTTTTAAACTGTGTATAACTGCAGAGTTGCTTGTATTCTGTCTTTTGAAATAGTTATATCAATAGTAATTATTATGCTAATGAAGGTCCAAATCTAATAATGAAAATAAAAAAAAGTGTTATGAAGTTCATTAATTATACAACATCTCGTAATGGTTTGGTTCTAATGGTATTGAATTCCACATTGGTAAACGAACCAATGCCACGGAAGGAGTTGTTCATACCTTTTATCATACTGGGAATTTTTCAAATTGGTTTTCATGGTACTGAATTCCACATTCGTAATACCTTATATTCTGTTTTTTTCTTCTTCTTTTTACAGCAAGCTTTTTTTCATGAAACTATGTTCCATGCTTGTACCTATGTTTTAATTATAGTGATAACAACAGCAGAAGTTGTTACCAAGAAAGTTCAATGTGAATTGAGAGTGAAAAAATGGAAATCTACAGGGGCATTCTAGTTGAGAAATGACTGCATGCAGTATGCTATTTGTTTTTGCAGCTTCTACTGACAAAAACCATGAGTTGTTTCTAAATGAGCCACTTGTTTCTCAAATAAAAGTTGAACAAATACTCTAGCAAATCACTTGCCGTGGCTTTTAGTTGTTTTGGGGAGCTGGCTGAAAGAAAAGAAGCTCCTAGCTAAAATTGTCTAGCCATGGCGCTTGCATACCTCTGTAAATTACTGAAGAGACTTATAGTGGGAAAATATTGGCATTCAAGCATGAATCGTGATTAAGCTCCACTCTTCTTCCAATTGTGCCTGTCCAACACTTTCAGCTGGATTTTCAGATCATGCTGTGTTGTATGAGCAATTGAGCATTTTCAGTGCTATTCTGGTCTTGAAAAAACAAATTCAGTGCAGTTCAATATCTATTTTTTCTCGCACCTTCCTTCACGCAAAGGCGAAGTTCGGATAGTGTTACAAAAGATGAAACAAAAGAAAGTGAAAGATAGATGGGGTGTGGGGTGAGTGTATCAAGAGCTTTAAACTCGGCGAGGGCGGGGGATTATGGGGCTTTAAGCTCGCCGGAAACGATTGCAGCAAAGGATGGGGAACGATAGCGAGGGGGACTGGGACGGTGGAGAGGAAGGCAGAGGCTGCGAGGAGGGTGTGGTAGGGGAACTCGCGCTTCATTTTGCTGCAGATGAACTCCACTGCCTGCTCGGCTGCTCCACCGCCGGCGTCGCCTCCGCATCGTCGCTTCACAACGGCGCGGCGAGGAAGACGAACACAGGCAAATCCAACTCATGGGCTTTTTCTTAATTTTGATTCCTTTTAGGTGATGTTTGGCAATCGGGAAACGAAGGAGGGATGGGATTGGGAAAAAATCTTTAGAGAATGGAGGGTTGAGATGTAATATGATAGATGAATGAAAGGTCTAAGATTTTTTTACATATTTCTCAATCCAATCTCACCTCATATTTCTTAATTCCCAAACATCACCATAGGGTTTTAATTAAAAAATATTAGATCGTGATTATTAATTACGATCCAGTTTATGGGGGTTTATGTAAAATATTAGATCGCGATTATTAATCGCGATCTAAATTAGGGTGTTTTATGTAAAATTCTGGATCGTGATTATTAGTCGCGATCCATGTTTCCATTACAACCAACCTGTTGACGACGGTCAGCTGCCGAGCGAGCACCCGAACGCCGTTAGATCAAAGTTGTGCGGCCTAGATCGAGAATTCTGACTCGTTGGCGTCTCCGGTCAAGGAGCTCCGTCCGCCCCCGCATCACGGCGGCCATGGCCGGAGCGGTCATCCACCGCAAAGGAGCCCTGTCGAATCGGCGCTTGCTTGCTATAGCCCTCTTTCTCCGTGACGAGGCCTCCCGCCCAACGGAAAAAGGCAGGTGAAGAGAGAGATGGCGGCGGCCATGGATTTCCTGTGACTGGTCTCGCAGGCAGGCCGGCCGCGATCTCCCGACGCCGCTCCGCGCAGGGAAAAGGCGTCTGCGCCAGAATGAGAAACGACTTCACTGGTGAGGCCTTCCGTTCTCTCTGTCACCCAGCTGGTGATCTCGTCGGCGAATGTCTCCAGCGACTCCGAGTCATTATTCCGACTGCCGGCACGGAGGTGGCGGTTGGGTGGTGGGTGGTGGGTGGAGGCGATCTCTGGCATTCAGAATTGACAGCTCAGGTCCACTCCAGATCATTCGGCATGTGCAATTGGTATCAGCGTATCTGGTCATGTGGCGTGAGTGAGTGAGTCTACAACCGTGCCGAGCCTAACACTGGTGAGTTCTGCTGACAAAGACGAATCAATTTGGGATTTTGAAGCTTTGCTACTGAGAAAATGAAAGCACATATATATGTGACATCTTTGCAAGTCATGAGTTGATGTCGTTTGGCCTACATGCAACCGTGCCGGGCCTAAACAAGTCTTAACACTTCTGTGAATTACTGAAAGAGCATGTTCGCCTGTGTGTTTATTACAAAATTATTAGCATCCAATCATGAATCTTGTTTAACCTCACCAGTCCAAAATTTTATCTGGATTCTCGGATCATGTGCGGTGTTGTACGAGCACTCACTATTCAGTACTCTTCTGATGATCTGATCTCGGATTGGTGCATGTGAGCTTTCCAAAGCAAAGCCAATGCCATTGAGCACCTTCATGTGCTTTTCTACTGCTCATACCTGTACTAATGAGTGATGATATATCATAATTCGATCTTTTGTGATAGAACGACACTACTAAGATTATGACCGTGAATCCTTTCTGCTTTCTGAATCTTCCAATGTACTCTGCACCTTGCCATTTTCAGGACGTTGGCGTCGTTCCAAAACCAGTCAGACGTTGGCAGGTTGCCACTGAACCGAAGTAGGCAGCATCTTTGTTCAACGTCGCTGCCTTGTTGCTCCTGGTAGTCTGGTATACATGCTGGGACCTACTGCTTATGTATGAACACCGAAATCTTCCAACTTTGACATACAATCAGTGTTGCTACGTATGAACTGCATTCTGTTAAGCTCTGGGTTGTCGGTGGTGGCGCCTACAACCGTGCCCCGCCAAACACAGCTAAGTAATAAGCTAGAATACAGAGGAACTGGTATAATCGCATATAGTACCATGTTATCTGGCTTATTGGGAAATATACAATCCCATTGAGCCATCTAACAGTCATGCACTGATCCTGTGTACATGTATGATGCTGAGGATAACTGAATAGCCACTTATGATTTCTCTTAGAATAATACTTGCAGGGTTGTCCATTTAGTTAGTCACCTGAAAGTGGATAGCACAATGGGATGTTTGCAGGTTTCCCTTAAAAAGGATTTACAACGTGTTTTCTATGGATGAACACGGGTGATAGGTAAACAGTTGCTCCATCCCCAAATACAAGTCTAATTTCGTCTTACATGATCCTTTTAAAGAGTAATCGTTCTTTACCAATTTTAACACTGGTGACGATTCTCAAACGAAAGCTGAATGTCCCGTTCAATATGGACATACTAGTCGTCTTGATGTGTTGGAGTATATGGACAACGAGAAACGAATGGATTTCAGCAATATAGACCCTAGTCAAGTTCAAGGTAGCAGAGAAAAGTTCTTCAAGGAGCTCAAGATGGTTGTCCATCGAGCTAAACGAAAGCACACTGAGCAGTTGGAACAATGGATTCAAGATATGATAGTTCTATAGTTTTTCTGTTAGTTTTTGTTTTCGTTCTCTTTTCTTTTTGTTATCTGTAACTTTTCTTTTAATAATATATCTATTAACCTGTAGGGGCTTTGCCCCTCCAATTTCTTCAAAAAGAAAGAGTAGTCATTCTCAGTTGCATGCAGTCAAGCAACACACTATTATCAAACAAAATACAACTGCAATTGGTTCCTCGTGGACCTTGTCGATGTCCAAATCGACATCCATTTGGAACTGGACAAAGTGGCATAATCCAGACTGTCGTCTACATGAGTGGCTCTTTATTTAAGTGATGTTTCAAATGAATGGATGGTCCAATAATTTGGCGAGGAAATTAACCACTATAACTAGGACTTGGACTAAAACTCTGACCGAACTAAAGACAGCAGAGAACTCGACACTTGGACGCAGGCGAACGCAAAGCGCTGAACTTTTTTTTTCTTTCTTCACGGCGTTTACCGGCCAGTCAGTCAGTCAGTCAGTCCACCATTTTGTCCCTTTCCACTTGTGACTTCGAAGATTAGGATGGGGTCACGGAGACCGGCTGTTGCTGGAAGCAAACGCAAAGCACCCCAGCCATAGATTCCCGGAGAGCAACCAAGCATCCAATCCACCCTGTTCCCTACTCTAGCTGGTAGCTTGTTGGATTGCGATGCCGCGAAACACCTGGACTTGTACTACTGCTTTGTTCCATGCAATTTTCAATTATCTTTTTGGCAGTTTTGGTCCGGTCCTGCACTTGTATGATTCCTAAGGCAGGATTTTGAGAGATCTTGTTCTGTATGAGGAGTTGTTTTTTTATTTTCAGTGGATGGAACACTGATACGGTGATAAAATATTTCAATAAAGTGCATATTTTGACATGTCTGAAATAGAAAGGTAGCTAGTCGAGGGTTCCAAATTACACAAGCAGAGATGTCGTCCTCAAACACTGGCCACCTCTTTTTTCTCGGTGACTTTTAGTGATGGAGGGTGCTCGGCTCGGACCTTATTTTAGCATGCCTGCAACTTAAAGATTAGTTGCCCCAAAAAAAGACCTTAAAAACACTTGTATGCTGAGATGCTTGCAACCACTCTGACATCACGACGAAAAAAACTGTCGCCTATAACACGCAACAAAAGCAGTGACCAAACGAAAAGTATCATGGTAATATTTTTGCATTTCAGCCCTAGAAACCAGGAAAAGAAAAGTCACAGCCCTCTGCCCTGGTACACAGGGCAACCACAACGACCAGGGGTAAAGGAAAAAAAAGCTTGCAAGAATGTTTCAAGCCGACGACCATCGCCACACACACTCCTGTTCCTCGACCGGTCACTGTCGGACTACTACGTCCTTCATTTCGTGACGTAGCCACGGAGGTGAACAGGTCGACGGCACTGACTTACGGACATGGTCGAACTTGCACGATCCGCGCCACCAACGACTCGTTCGTACGGGCGGGCGCGCGCACTTGTCAACCGCTCTCCGGAGAGATTGGACGCCGCGTCGCATAGAGCAGCAAGCTCAGGTCTGGGGACCTCGCGGCGGCGGCCGATCGCTGTGGTGTGTTTTTTTCCGGGATTTATCCTAATTTGACCCTGCCGTTCAGACATGCCACCAGC
Organism: Eragrostis nindensis; assembly: GCA_012490785.1. Lineage (NCBI taxonomy): Eukaryota > Viridiplantae > Streptophyta > Magnoliopsida > Poales > Poaceae > Eragrostis > Eragrostis nindensis. The sequence goes on from JAAXCT010001810.1 coordinate 7,455, forward strand.
TAGTAGGCTTCAGCCGTAGTAGCAGCTCGCGGTGCTTTGTTCACGCTTCCAACTTCCACGGACACTTGCCCCGCGACGTGACGTGATCTCTCCTGCAAAAGCCGGCACTGAACTGCTCGAACCAGTACTGGCTCGAACCCGCCTGCAGTTCGCATGTCGCCGTCGCCCTGCCGGTCGTCGGCGCGGTCCGTCCTCCACGTCGGACGCGCGGGGCGGGGACGGCGGCCGTATGCAGCAAGGACATCCTGCTCCGGCCAGACAATGCCGTTGGTGCTCGCTGCCACTGCCCAACCGTTGGTTGCCGCCCGGCGCGCGCTTTTAAAGAAAAACGGCTCCACTCCACCTCGCGCGGCCTGCGTGTGTGCGTTCGTGCGGTTTTGTTTATGGCCGGCTTCACGCGGCATTCGGTGGCGCCCGACGCGCTTCCACCACACCACGGATCACGATCGCGATCCCACGGCCCGCTTTTAATGTGCCGCGACCGTGCCCGCGCCCTTTGAAAACAATGGCATTTGCACTCTCGTCCATGGGAGCTCCTCCAATAATGACATAGTAGTCAGTTTTTTTTCCGGACAATTCTCTACAAGGCACCAAAAAAGTGTGGTTTTTATCTGTGTATTGTACGTCGTAAAAAACCTTATTGGTTCTCCTGGAATTAAAAAAGTGTGGTTTTTGAAGCTGCTGCTGAGAAGGACCTCAAGCTGCCATTGGTTCTCCTCCAATAATGACATAGCTGCCATTGTTTCTTATTCACGCGCTATAGCGCGGCCGTAGCAAGGACCTCAAGCTGTTTGAGACGCTCCTGCTGTTGATGGCTGTAGCAAAGAGTTGGGTTTTTTTTTACCTACCTGCTTTCATGAATAATGCGTAAACGATTGAGGAGTCGGAGCACTAAAAACCTGACCAAATAGGCCTTCCATATCTACCACCTAATTCCATATAACGTGTCGCTCAAAGTTCTCCAAGCTTCCCTTTCCAGAAAAAAAAAGGTTCTCCAAAATTTTTCTGTAAAAAGAAAAGATCTTCCAAATTTTAAGCAACTTTTTTTGGTAGAGATTCAGCCAAACATTTTGTAATACTGCATTGTGAAAGGGCGTCAGTGCAAATGCTTAAAAAATAAAATGGATGTTAACCACCCACGATCTACCAGGTCACATCCATTGCACGATCGACAACTGCCTCCTACTCCGCCGCTGTCTCTCCTACTCTCCTCATATACCCCCAACTCCATTAACCACTTCTCCGTCGTCTCCAGATCTCCCATTCACACACACTCGAGCGCACAAAGACCCACTGCGCAAGCAAAGCGAGCCGAGGCCTATCCATGGCTCCTCTCCTTCTCCTCTTCCTCCTCGGCGGCCTCTGCGCCCTCTTCTCCCTCACCTCCTCCTCGCGGGCCAGCGCTAAGAAGTGCGACGACGTCAAGAGCGACGCCAAGTGCGGCGAGGAAGGGAAGTCAAGAACCGCCAAGAACGGCGGCGAGCGAGAGGAGGAGAAGCAGGGGAAGAAGCCTCGGGCCGACCCGGAGGCAGAACTGGGCATCGTGTTTCTCGACGTTCGACCACGACGGCGACGGGTTCATCACGGCCGTGGAGCTGGAGGAGTCGCTGCGGCGGCTCGGCATCGCCGTGTCCGTCGACGAGGCCAGGGCCATGGTCTCCCGCGTCGACGCCAACAGCGACGGGCTCATCGACATCCACGAGTTCCGGGAGCTCTACGACTCCATACCCAAGAAGAGGAAACAACATCAGCCGCCAGCCGATGCAGAGAAGTTTGCCGCCGGCGATGGGGAAAGCGCGGCGGTGACGGAGGAGGAAGAAGGGAGGAGGAGGAGAGGGACTTGAGGGAGGCGTTCGACGTGTTCGACGGCAACAAGGACGGGCTCATCTCCGCCGAGGAGCTCGGCACCGTGCTGGGCTCGCTCGGGCTGCGCCGTGCCGGCTCAGGCCGGCCGGCCGTCGCCGACTGCCGCGACATGATACGCCTCGTCGACAGCGACGGCGACGGCATGGTCAACTTCGAGGAGTTCAAGCGAATGATGACTGTCGTCAAGGCCTAGCTCCTCCTCAGAGTTCAAGCACGAATCAAAAACACAACTTGGGAGCGAATTTGCAAAGGCAAGTAACATTAATTTGTTCTTGGATCAGGTTGGTAGCAGAAGCAATCAATTAACACCAGGAGCTCGTATCTTGTTTATGGGGGTAGTTATGAAAGCTAAACATAGCTTCTTGCTAACGTTTCTTCCCTGTTCTTGGATCTTCGATCACTTCCTTTCCTTCGTTCCTTTTTTCTTACTTTTTGCAGCCTAATTATTGTTACTGTTTTGACTGACAAGTATCAGACATGTATGTAAATATTAGCCCTTAGTCTGACTTGTTCATTTGGTGTTTGTGTTTCAAATTCCTGTGTGTTTGAAATATCGTGTTTGAGAATCGAGAATGACTGATACGCAATTGATCAATTCTCTGTGCCGTGTTTTGTGCGATCAAACTTTTGACAGTTTTACAAGCGCGCACAGTTAGAATTCTTTTCTACTACTGTTGTAAGGTCGCTTCTTCATCAGGTAAAACAGAAAGAAAGTTCTTGTCTTTGTGGACAAGGTAAGCATTCTTTACACTGTTTTGTGAGGACCGTAAAGCAAAGCTCGTATGGCCTTTCATGTCACTTGTTCATACATGTTCCAGTTCTTGCTTGGACGTTTTACCGGTGACTAGTTCAGCGGACAGATATTTGACGTTGCCTTTGGTGCACTACTTTTACCTGGTCAGAGTAGAAGTGTAGAAAGTCGTGAGAAGTAAAATTTCCCTGCATTTATCTCTAAAATAAGCTTTAGTCGACAAACAAGCAAAGAAAGTAAAATTTCGTTTTCGAAATAACAAACCTTTCTAATGGGAAACTGAAGTGTCAATGTATTCCTGTTGCTCTGAATATTACTGAAAGCAGCTTTCTGCAGCCTGCAACTTGCACGCTGAATACACTATCCTTTGGATTTGAGACGAGTAGAACCAATAACAACGACGCTGACATGCCAATTTTCAGAAAAAAGCCTCGCCTTGTCACGTTCTGAACTTAGACCCGTTAAAACTACACCAGGTCAATGACGATGTCATTTAGAAACAAAGGATGAAAGATACTACTTCATCAGGCCTCTGCACAGTTTATGAATTCCATTCTCAGATCTAAGTACTTATATACAGAAGATTACACTACAGCACAAACCGCCCACTCAAGAAGATACCAAACTCACGACAGCAATCAGAGGTGTTCGTTCCGTTATTACTAATACGTGTCATTTGCCAACATATTAATTGCTCCAGTTGTTAAAGCTAGTGCCTATATGGTTGACAAATGGAATGATGGTGTGGTAGAAGTAGAAAAGTCTGGTTATGCTGGTGTTACACGCTACTGCATTGTTAACTCCACCCTGACGTTCCAACAGTTACTGATACAGGCCTATGTATATCTTGGCCTTGTTAAGCGTTCTGACTTCTGCCAAACCTTGTTTTTTTTTAGTGATTTCGTGAGATTCTGAGAGTTTGCCGAACTTCATGGTTCAATTATCACAGCTTCAGTGACATCATGGCAGAGAAAAGAAAGGGGCGATCTGTCATCTGTGAGACCAAATTAGCCGACATGTCAAAAACAATCTCGAGTCGACAGGGAAAACAGCAAAGGCCGGCGAGATTCGCGACGAGCGTGCGACGCAGAAACCGCATGTGCTGGGCATCAATCGCGAAATGGGCGCATCAGAGATGGAGCTGGAAACACACGGACCGGAACGACGAGTGCGTCTCCGTCGCACGCCGAGATGCGGATTCCAATGCTTTGCTAGTGGAGTAAGGTTCGATCCCATCTTTGCTTTGCAACATCAAGAAAAGAAAAACAAAAAAAAGGGCAGAGATTCGGATCGCTGGTTGGTGATCCGCGTCGAGCCGTCGAAACTCGAAACCATGGAGAGCATGGCCGGCGGCGACGGAGAGGTCGGCCGGCAACTTCATGCCGGACTTGGCGCCGGTCGGTGAACCAACGACATGCGCGCCAGGTTCATTGGACGAACACCTGTCGAGTTTTTTTTTAATTTTAATTGATTTTTTTATTATATTTTTATTAATAACCGCTCGTTTTCAAAATTAGCAAAACTAGTCGCCCAATCGCCCGATACATTGGCGATAACATTCTCGCCCCATTGGCGGGCGACAAGGCCGCAAATCACCCCTCGATGGGCGACAAGGCGCGGGGCGCGGGCGGTGGGGCCCAGTCGCCAATACAACGGGGCGACAAGGGCGCGGATCTCCCGTTTGACGGGCGACAAGGCGCGGCGCGCGCGCGGTGGGTCCCAGTCGCCCCACGGTGGGGCGACAAGGAGTCGAATCTCCCTTCAAACGGGCGACAAGGCGCGGCGGGTGCGCGCGGTGGGGCCCAGTCGCCCCAGAGCGGGGCGACAAGGGTCGACTCGCCCAGTTGCCGGGCGACAAGGCGCCCCCCACTATAAACCGCGCGTTTCGGCCTCGCCTCGGCCGCGTTGAGCAGAAAGAGAGGGAGAGGAGAAGGGAAGAGAGGAGAAGAGAGGAGGAAAGAGGAGGAGGAGAGGAGGAGGTGGTTGCGGCGTGCGGTCCAACGTGTCGTAACTTCGGTAAGTTTTTGATTCGTATAATAGTTTTAGATGTAGCTAGATCTAGATTTACTAGTATTTAAATAAATAGTGTAGTATAATATAGTCGTATTAATACAATAGATACAGATGTAGGTTTATATTCTTATAAGCCAGATTTAGAGTTAGTAGTATTGAAATGAATAGTCTATCATTATATTGTGTAGCGTTATAGTTTAAGTTAGATCTAGATTTAAATAATGTAGCATTAATTAGTGTATCATTATAGTATTTTCTATTATTTAAATAACAGTATTATAATATTGTCAGTATTTAAATAGTTTAGTATTATGATATTTAAATAAATAATGTAGTATTATAGTGGTATTAATATTTACTTACAAGTGTTGTAGATGTATTACTCTGTAAGATAAGTATAGATTATAATATATAGTTGTAGCATATTTTTAAAAAGGATTTATATTAATTATAAGCAATATTTAGATGTATTATAAGCAAGTAAGATAGTCAGTATAAAAGGTAGTTAATTTGGATTACTACGTGACAAATACGAAAATAAATAATAATCTCGATGTTTGACAGGTATGTCAGATAAAATAGTGTTTCAAATTTATTATGGAGAAGGGAATATTGTTCGTGGGGTACAGGGGGTTGATCTATCAGGGTTTCCGTCAGTTGTAGAGGAATCACAAGGCCAAATGAAAGGACAATTAAGGGTGTGCACAATTGGTTGATGCGGCTGTTTTAGCTGGATACAGACCAACACGGATTGAACCTGATGGGTATGGTTAGCCGTGCACGTGAGGGGTTTTACTGGGAGTTATACCTTTGAATGCAACATCAACATGGAGGAAAATATGTGGATAAGGCTGTAGAACGTGGGTGGCCTCTCGTCCTCCTTGCTCAGGCATACTAAAGGAGGTGGTTGAGGTAGATGCCGTGGACGTGGACGAGGTAGGTAGGCCAGACACAGAGGATGAAGAGGATCACGAGACAGAAATTGAGGAGGGTGAACAGAATCTAGCATCTGTGGAACCGATGGGTGAAGCAGACGAAGGAGAGCGGATAGAACACATAGTTGAGGAGATGAGGAGGGACGACGAGGAGTATGAGAATCTTCCCGAAGTTGACTCTTCAGACGACGAGAATGAGATTCCAGTCCCAGCTGAGTGGAACAATCAAAATTTTGCAAATCTGATTATCAATGAAGGGTACTCCGTCCCATGGGAGTACCACGGGAATGAGGTGACAGAGGGAGCTATGTACAAAGACAAGGATGATGTGATGAATGCTGTGAAGTACTGGTCTCTGTCGGTGATGAAGAGGTCCTTTGTAGTTGTTAAGTCCAGCAGGAAACTGTATGACGTTAAGTGCGTGTTCACTCATTGTCCGTTCAGGGTGCACGCTTACGAGCAAAAGTGGAGTCTGCTATGGAAATGCTCTATAGTGAAGGACCATACATGTGAGTTGGAAGAATTAGAGAAGTGCAATACAGCTCTTACCTCCAAATTTGTTGCTGACTACATGTATAGTAGAATTGTGGACAACATAAGGTATGAGCCAAAATCTATAATCAACATGATAGAGGAGGATTTCAAGTACACCATAAGCTACTCTAAAGCTTGGAAAGCAAAGCAGAAGGTGATAGAGAAGAGATTTGGTTCATATGAAGCCTCTTATGACAACCTGCCATCGTTGTTAGAAAGCATCAGACAGAGAAACGTTGGTACATATTACGATATCATGGATTTGCAAAATCCAAAAGAACCTGGAAAATTGATCCTTGATCGTGCCTTCTTTGCATTGGGTCAATGCATCATGGCATTTCTGCATTGCAGGCCTATTCTTTGCATGGATGGTACTTCCTCACGGGAAAGTATAAAGGGCAGATTTTGACTGCCATTGGAGTCGATGGCAACAATCAAGTCGTACCAGTGGCATTTGCCTTTGTGGAGGTGAGAACGCCGATAGCTGGTATTGGTTTTTGGAGCGTGTAAAGTTGGCAGTGGTGCAAGGACGACCTAATGTTTGTGTCATACACGACCGACATGCAGGTTTGCTGAAGGCGATATTGGACATGAAGCATGGTTCTGTTGAGCGTGGTGTTCCAGCTCGTTGGCCTGACATACAATCCAGGTGGTGCATGAGGCATTTGGGTGCGAACTTTTATAGTCATTTCAAGAATAAGCATCTGATGAACATGTTCAAAAGGCTGTGCAATCAGAATCAACAGAGGAAGTTTAATGCAATGTGGCAGCGGCTTGATGAGTTGACAACAAAGCAAATTAAAGAGTTGTCGAAGAGGCCGAACCCTGACCCTGATAGGTCTGTTCCTCTTTGTGGCCTCCCCACGGATGGTCCGAGGAACGTCGTCCGGAGAGCAGGGTCATCTATCAGTGCTTCTCTGATTGGATTGAGCATGAGCCAAAGGAGAAGTGGTCATTGTTGTACGATACAGATGGTTCCAGATATGGAATAATGACAACAAACATGGCAGAGGTGTACAACTGGGCTATTCGTGGTTTTAGAGGATTGCCTCTTGTTGGAATAGTGGAGGGGATTTTGTATGGGACGTGCAAGTACTTTCGTGAAAGACATGCAGCAGCTTGTCATGCTATGGCTGACAACAGATTGATATTTTCAACATTCATGACAACTTACATGGAGAAAAAGATTAAGAAGGCAAGTTTGCACCGTGCTCGAGCAATGGGCACAACAGAGAATCGTTTTGAGATTCTTTGTAGAGACAGGGGGCGTCGTGGCGGCAACCGCGAGAGGACGGTACAAGAGTGTATTGTCCGCAATGAGTCATGCACATGTTCCTGTATGAAGCCGAAGCTCTTACACAGGCCATGCTCACATGTTATAGCAGCTTGTTCACTTACAAATTTGGCCCCGAAGCGTTACGTGTCGCAATATTTTTCAAAGAGTATGTGGTTGCCACTGCTCCTCCAGATGTGGGCCTATGAGCGGTTCAGTATCGGACGTCCTCACATGGACCTGTCCACTTACGGAGGAGTGCTCTACGGTGACAGCGAGGAGGATGGCCCAACTATGGGCTCCTTGTGGTGCCGACGTCGGGTTAGTGCTGCTCACTTGCCGTAATATGCTACACTTGTATTCAATTTGTTACATCTAATTGATTCGTCCGATTTCTATGCAGCCTACTTGGGCAAACCTGCAGGTCCAAGGCTTATCCTGAGTACGTCTGGGCGTTCAATAGGATCGAGGAGACGAGGACGTGCGCTGGAGACCTTACACCCCCGACGAAGTTGCTGCCCGGGCACCGGCTGGGTTGTCGACGTTCTGCACGGTCGACAGCCAGTACTGGCTTACGCGGGTGGCTCTCGTCTTCGACATCTGCGTCGAGGAGTACTCAGCTCACCGGGTGATGCGCCAGTTCGGTCGTCACCAGATGTTCCCGTTGGACGTTCCCGTGTTGTTCCGCCGTCAGCTCACTCGTAAGTTTTTGAACTATATCTTCTAAATCTATGAAACATTTGATTTGTTGTCTTATTCCACTCTTTCTGCAGTTACACGCGGAAAGGAATGGCAGCAGGCACCGTTTGGTCCATACGTATGGAGCCGTGGGTGCAGCAGTGGGGCGGGCGTTGCAGGAGGTCACTCAGGAGACGAGGCCGTTCACCTCCGAGGCTTACGAGGAGTACCTACGATGGTACACCCCTCGCACACGGACCAGAGTGACGCACACACCGACGGTGCCAACAAGGCACATCCCGACTCTGAGAGACACGTACCCGACCCACAGGGACCAGGCCTCGTCGTTGGCGGTACAATCCTTACAAACATATTCCTTTCACATCGTTTTATGGTATACGACAATACTCATTTTAAATATGTTGTTCTCTTTACAGACTGACTAGCACAGCGGATCGTCGTGGAGTCGGGATCAGTTCTTCAGCGGATGAGGCAGGGCATTCAGCTTACCGGACACGAGATCTCCCTTGCGATGAAGAGGATCTATGACACAGCCACGGACATCACGAAGCTCACCTCTTGCAGTTCCTGCCATCGGCATACCGATGCCATCCCGCACCCTTCGCAGTCCCAACCCAGGGCGGAGCGACCACAGTTTCAGCAGCCGTCCTACACACCTAGGACTGCAGCACCACCTCCTCCTCGTCCGATGTTCACAACAAGTAAAAACTTGTATTATTTCGTTCTAATGATTATTTGTAATTAATAGTCATATTTTTCTTACTGTCATGGCTTACTCGTTATGCGCAGGTACAAACTACAGCGGTTGGCCACCAGCTGGTGATGTTGCAGGCTCCTCTTCACAGATGCCACGCATGACTCCAGGTAACGTCTACTACTAACGTTTTGTTTATACATATTATTGTTACCTTCTGCATAACAACAACTTTGCTTTTATAGGTTCAGGTATGGACGACTACGACTACAACGACGAGGAGGTCTCCGAACACCCTGAGCGTTACGGCAGACGATCTCCGACGCCTTTCGACTTCGACGCGTACATGGCTGGCGAGCAGCAGGATACACTTCCTGCATCACAGTTACCTGGTGCACCACAGATGACACAGTCTTCGCAGGACCCCTACGTGACTCCAGCTGCTACTGCTGCAGGTCGTCCCGCACGTCAGGTGGTTCCTCCTTCGCCGTTGACGTACTCAGCCGATCACGTGAGAGCGGGTCGCAAGGCGCCTAAGCCTGGCACAGTTAGGGGTGTTCCCCCTAAGCGTGGCAGGCATTAGCTACTTATCTCTTGTATCACTTGTATGTGACCATGACTTTTATTTTGTGTGAGATGTATCTATGCACTATGTTATACATCTATTTGTATCGTCCATCGTGGTACGACATTTGTGCTCATTGGGTAGGACCTTTTATGTTATGCGATGCTACTTTGTTTCTTTTACTGTCACCTTAGCCAGCGATGCGTAAAACCAATTATTCCGAACCATCCGACAGAGGCATTGCGAGGCTTTTCTGCTCCACCACAGCCGCCACCACCACCAGCACATTCCCACAGTACTTTGATTGCACAGTGCTTTGATTGCACAGTGCGTTGATTGCACAGTGCGTTGATTGCACAGTGCGTTGATTGCACAGTGATTTGATTACACAGTGCATTGATTGCACAGTGTTGATTGCACAGTGTTTGCAATGGTTCAAAACTAACCTTGGTTAGGTTACTTGTCAACCCGGATGCCCAGGAACCCGTCTATAAATAGAGATGCCATACATATGTTTCATATCATTCTGCACTACACGTATAATAGAATGTCACGCAAAGAGAGAGTTGACCCATTTTGGGTGCACAAAGAGTTGGCGAAGTTCCATAACGGAGCTCCCGCAAATGCTCGTAAGCGAGGGCACTCCCCTCCAGCCGGTGTTGATCCTCCAATTTGCCATTGCGGTAAAGAATGCTCATCAGGTATCTCCTTCGACTACGACACGTACGGTAGAAGGTTCTGGAAATGCAGCGAGCCAACTAGGCTCTCGTTCTTCACGGAGGAGGAACAAAAAAATGAGGTTTTTTTTTTATCAAATCGTGGTACGTCTGACAATGTTCGCACTGCACTTACATATCTCTCATTTGTGCAGGGTGTTCAAAGAACGCTGTTCAAGAACTCACAGAAAACTGTTGGTTGCAACTTCATTGAGTGGATCGATGACCACATGACACCGGACGATGAGGCATATGCAGCCATGATGAGGAACTATGAGTCCCATGAGAAGGATAAGGGCGCCTCTGGAAGCAATTAGTTACGGAAGCGTATCGTTTATTTTAAATTCCCTAAGGCATGTTAGGTTTAGGGCAGCACAATGGTCATCAAGTGATCCGCTCACGCCATTTGTTGTAGCCTCCTTTATTTTTTTTTCCTAAGTTCACTCACTATGTCGTCTTTTCGTATACGCGGAATGGTACTATGTAAATGACTAGCGCTGTCACATGCCAATGAATTAATATCTTCATATTGTACCCGTTGATTAAACGTTTCTTCAACAAATGAATTCAGTGTGGTCGCATTCATGTAGAAAGGACTCCCGTGTCCGAACCGATTTAACTACGAGCCGTATAATCGCTAAAGGACGTCCTACGCACTGCTGAATGGGGCCATTCCCTAATTGAAGAGCCTCAATGATGAAAGATTTCGATGTCATGCATCACAGTGTCATCAATTCATTGACCCTGCATCAGTGCATGCATCTACCCCCTGCATGCATGTCCATTATTGCTGTCATACCCTACCTCTGTTACATCCACATCTCCTCGCAATGACAGGCAAAGCATCCAAGGATGCATTATTGCTGTGAGCTGCATCGCTGTGACCTGCCTCTCCATTATTGCTGAGCTTTTGACCTTATCTCTCTCTGCATGCATTATTGCTCACATCATTGTCGAACAGTGACCCTATCTCTCTGCATGCATCTCTATTATTGCTGTCACATGCAAAGCATCCAATGCCTAAGTATAAATCTAATGGGTTGCACATAGAAACCAAGGTGCCTACTCCACCAAACCGTCCACATGGCTGAATCAAGCAACAGAAGCCTTCCATTGCCTCCGTGGAGCGACCGGCCGCTATGCAAGTGCGGTCATCGAGCCATGATTAGAACGTCGACAAAGCGTGCCACATCTGGCATGAGGTTCTTTGGGTGTCCTGACTTGGACCTGATTTCATGGTAACTAAGCATTTCTCTAACACTTGTAGCATTTTCCAGGCTGTAACGCTACAACATTTTTCCTTACCTTCTTCAGGGTTGTGACTTCAAGCAATGGATTGATTCGGTTCGGCCCACAAATGCTACTCGTGCAGCCATCGAAGCCGAAACCACAAGTGAATACCTCATGAGGATGGCTGACCATGAAAGGCTCCAACAGGCACGTCCAACTAGAGGGCAAAGGGAACAAAATATTCAGCACGCCCAACCTACAAGGGAGGAACTAATGGAGCAAAGGATCAAGGCAGCAATGGATGAACGTAGCCGCCGTGAAGAGCAAACACGCCAGCGTGCAATGGCACGAAGTCAACAGCGTGAGGAGAGAAGCTCATCAACGCCATGCTCAACAAGTAGCTGCATGGCGCGAGGAAGCTCGACGGGCACAAAGGGGCCTAAGTAGAAGCCATGCATGTTTGTTGTTCCTATTATTTATTTTTCCCTAAGGCATGTTAGGTTTAGAGCGGAACACAACTATGATAGTAGTCGTCACGTGTTCCGTACATGCCATTGCAACCAGTATTTGTAATCTTTGTTGTACTTCACTCTATGTATGGAGCCTAAGTTATCGTACCTTTTTTCGGATACACAGCATGTCGACTGCACAGTATTTTCATTGCACAGCTCGTTTTTGTTTATTGCACAATATGTTTCCACAGTATTTTTGATTGCACTTAAAATAACCTCACATAAATGGTAATCTATCAAACATAAATGAGAAACAAAAAATACATGCGGTAAATAAATTTTGAAAAACAAAAAAGAAAGCAGCTTTGTCGCCCTTGTACTGGGCGACTAGATCGTTGTCGCCCTGCGTTGGCTCTACTCGCCCGCGGGATGGGCGACTAGCCCTTGTCGCCAAAGCTTGGGCGACTGGTTCTTGTTGCCGATATATGGGCGACTGGGCCCCACCAACCGGACGCACAGGTATTTCCGCTTCTGTCGCCCGAATGATGGGCGGCAAGAGGATATCGCCCATTGAGCGGGCGATTGGGCGACTAGTTTTGCTAATTTTGAAAACGAGCGGTTATTAATAAAAATATAATAAAAAATTCGATTAAAATTAAAAAAAATTCAACACTGTCTATCGAGACAAAGGCAAGATACGTGGGCTGAAAGTACTGGACTCTTCTGCTCGAACGACAATGCCAGCCCAAATATGTTAGGCCATTCTCCCGAACTCTCTCGCTTGCTCTACAGTAGAGAAGCGGCGAAAACAGAGGAGCTCATCTTCCGCCGCCGATCTCGTCGATTCCCCTCCGTCTCCGGTGTCCGGTGAGGCGCCGGAGATGGGGGGGAGGCGCGGAATCGACGTGCGGTGTATATTCCTCCCTTCCCTCCTTTCTTTAGGCTAGGTAGGTTAGGGTTAGGTATAGTTTTTCCCGCGCCGGTGAGCTTCCCGGCGGCGAGGATCTTTTGGGCCGGCGCTGCTCTCGCTGGAGGTGGCTGAGGCTGCTCCTGGTGCGTGGCGGCGCAGCGGCATCTTCTCTTGGTCCTCGAAGCCGGCTCCTTGTTGGGGTCGACGGAGGGGGCCGAGATCTATTTCCTCTGCTGCTGCTTCCCGTGAAGGAGACGACGGGGGTGGGCCGAGGGAGGTTCCAGCGTGCGGTTTGGATCTCTCTCATCCCTCATCTCCGGCGTGTCCCCTTCTTCGTTCCGATTCTTCACCAGCATCGGCGACGACTTCAACAGGGAAGCTGCCATGAGGTTCTTTTGCTTCGTCTCTTGCGTGAAAGGGATGAAGATTTTGCTACCCCTCTGGTGGGTTTGCGTTTTCCCCCGCCGGCGTTGGTTCTGGCGGTGGTGGATGGTGTTGCTTCTACTGCAATCGATGGTTTCTTCCTCGTCGATTTGCAGGTGGAGCTCGAGTGGGGACTCGGCGCGGCTTGGCTGTGTTCGAAGCCTCTGAAGTTTCCTCGAGCGTTTGGTGATGCGGCGGCGCCGGCGCTTAGTTGGAATAAGCTTCCCGAGCCTCCTCCGTGCTGATGGCGTCGTTCTCCCCGGCGGCGTTGGTGGGCTCGTGGATTATAATGGCGGGAGGTCGTCCAGGGTTACAGAGGATTTGCTGGTGTTCAAGCTTCGGCTGTCTGTGGCGTGCCGGCCACGTTGGAGCTGTGTCGGTCGGCGGCGTTAGTCTCGCGACGGCACGGAGTCTGCGGAGCGTTGTGCGACGGCGGCTTCGGCTTGTTTGGAAGTGCGTCTTGCGGCGTCGAAGCTGGAGGCTCTTTTGGGTCTCTTTTTTAATGTCGGCTTTCTTCTGTAATCTGATCGGACTTTGTTTTTCTGGTACCTCTCTTCGCGTGGTGACAGTCGTGCTTCAATTTCTTGAGGGACGCGTTTGTTCTTCTGGGTATAGGTGTAGGTGTGTTCGTGTGGGTGCGTCGACGTGTGTTTTCTTTTGTACACGAACAGATGCTACATTTATATTCAGGATTGAGAGGTTCAAAAAAAAAAAAAAAAAATATGTTAGGCCATTTTAAAGGAAATTCTGGGCCTAAAATGATGGTAACATGAGCCCAATCTGTTATGCCCAGTTACCGCCTTTAACTCGAGCCAGAGCCCAGAAACCCACTTCGCTTATAAAGCCCTGCGCCTTACCTAGGGTTTCCTCTTCCTCCTCACATCCGCAGCAGCGCCGCCGCAACTCCTTCCGCGCCCTAGCTCACGCAGCCGCCGCGCCACCGCCTCGCCGCGTCGCCATGGGTAACTACCTTCTCCTCTCACCCCTTCACAACTTCCTCTCGCGTGAAAGCGCCGACCTGACCTTGCTGCCTTGTGGCTGTGGTGATTGTTGCGGCGCAGGTAAGGTGCACGGATCGCTCGCTCGTGCCGGAAAGGTGCGCGGCCAGACGCCCAAGGTGGCGAAGCAGGACAAGAAGAAGAAGCCCCGCGGCCGCGCGCACAAGAGGATGCAGTACAACCGCCGCTTCGTCACCGCCGTCGTTGGCTTCGGCAAGAAGCGCGGCCCCAACTCCTCCGAGAAGTAGGCGGCGCGCAGCCCCCTTCGGTTCTTTCGATTGCTTATGATCTTGTTGGTAGTAGTTTCATTGAGGTATTACTATGCAAGCAAAGGAAGAACCATTCTGTAGTTTCAGTTCGTTGTTCGTGTGATGATGGGATCGAACCTGTGATATGATATGCCTACTTTATGTTGAGAATTTGAGATATGATATGAGCTCACGACTTCAATTTGCTTACTGTTGCGTCATTTAGTTATCTTGGATGTGGAAATGATGCAGTATTGTGCCGTTTTTGTTCACTTGTTGATCATCAGTATGTTTACTTGCTGATCGTCAGTATATATAACTTTCCGAATTAGGAGGGTTCTGTACGGATTAATGCTTATAAGGTGTGCATATAGTGTAAGCCACATGTCTGCAATGAAACGATTCCGGTGTGCATTGTCCAGTGCTTTATTGCATTGAGTCTGTACTCTGTAATCATGATACTAGCAAAGTAGCTACTCTGTTGATTTGATAGGCCTTCGAGTTTGAGTGTAGAGTAGCAGTTAATCAGTGTGAACTGTAAACCTTAGGGCTAGTGGATTGCAAAGTATTAAGTTGATGCCTATGCTAAGCCTGCCTGTTTTCTCCGCAATCTATGCTTCAATTTAGCTGTACCACCAATTATTTGATTGAGAATCACGTAGTTTCTTTTGAGCTATAGGAATCCTACTTGCCATTCTGCTGCATTACTAGCAGCTGGTTCCTTCTTGGAAATGGTTGTGGTGTGATATGCACTTCTTTCCTTTCTTGGTTGCGGCTATCCTGAAGCGAAGCCTGATGTTGCTGTATTTTGAATTGCTGAGACTTGTGTTCTGGTTTGTAGAGAGTATTCTATGCATTCTGTAGCTGCACATATTATCCTATGCTTGCCTTTTATGTCAGCTGTATCACCGGGCAAGTACTAGTTTCTTGGATGAGTTTTGTCTGGGCCTGGCCCAAATAGGAAATATATGCACATATGTTCAGCACTTCGCTGCATCAAATTCGTCTGCGGACTGTAGGGTAAAAAACCGTTCTGTAGATTGCTTTCAAGATGATTATGGATGGCTGTTCGTGATGTGTATTTGTTCTGTGAGCATGGATTGTTTGTAAATCTGCTTCTCAAGTTTGGCGAGAATGTTTCCGGCTTTCCGCTTGTGCATCCTTTTTACTGTGATGAAAGCAGGTGTGTCCCAAATGCAAAGCATTTCTTCGTGTCCGTGCATGGTTTGCCATTGCCCGTTTCGGTCCCTTGTTTCTGCAGTTCTCGGCGACGCCGCGGAGAACAGGGGGTTTGAATTGGCTCTGTTGGGCTGGGGACGACCCACCTCCAGTTAACCTGGTGTTTGCGTATCCGTGCTCAGCTACTTCTGGCCCACTCTGCCAGAACAAGCAGCAGCAAAATCTTTTTGTCAAAAAAAAATCCTGTCATCTCCATCTACGAGTTCTTTGAACGAACTTTGAGCCCGTGGTGCCAGTAGGCACTGACTGATAAATTGGTAGCCAGCGATATCGCTTAAATCCGTGGTTTAATGCAAATCATTCTCATTATGTCACAGATATGTTTTTTTTAGAGGGCAAGATATGGTTGTTGCTACTGAATGCTTAACCCTCAATTTTCACCTCGGTGCACATATTCCAACTATTAGTGACAAGCCAACCCAAAATTTTCCCGTATATACTAGTTCCAGCGAGGAAGGCGAGTTTACAATGGGGCATTTTCGTTAGTACTACTACGTTTGCAGATCCCCGTCAAAGCCGTAAACTGCTGCAGGCATGCATCATGCTGTAGACGACTTAGAGCTATCAGGACCCGAAGGCCAACATTTCACCGTAGTTTCGTCCGAGGGATTGCTAAATTCGTATACTCTTGCCGTGGTGCATGAGCACCAGTTTCCCGTAACGTGTGCACGGGCCTGGCATGAGCACCCGTTTCCGGACCTTGAGGGTGCGTTCGTTTCATTTTAGAGGGTGCTGTAGCAGTCACATCAAAGATGCCGGCATGATTTACTAAACAAAGTCAAATTACAAACTAAGTCCAGGACCCTCCCTCTATTTTGCGAGACGAACGTAATGAGGGTAATTAAGTGGCGATTAGACGATGGTTACTGTAGCATCACTGTGTCAAACATTGATTAATTAGGCTCGTTAGATTCGTCTCGAAAAATAACGCCCGTCTGCAGAGGTTTTGTAATTAAATTTTATTTAGTACCTCTAAATAGTAAGATTCACTTTAGAGGGGTAAAGTTTAGAGAGCACTTTAGAGGGGGATCCGAACGGCACCTGATTTGTGCCACAGATCGGTGGACAGCCCACTGTGCTCGCCATGCTGCGCGCCCGCGCCAGCCGCAGACAGGGCGCGCCCGGTCCATGCCACCGCGCCGGCGGTGGTCGCGGTGGGGGCTGCTCGCCATGCCGCCGCCGCTACAGCCGCGCGCGCGTGCAAGCGTCCAAGATTCGTCGCACGGGCGCGGCCCCCTGAGGCGGTCAGCTGTGTTCCCCCGTCGTCTTCGTCGCGTCAGATATGGAAACGAAAGCTGCTGGTGGCAGATCACATCACTTGGACTTTGGACACGCACCGCGCCGTACCCTCCAGACCACGTCGCGTCAGCCCGACAGGGCACACCGCGCTCTGGAGCTTACAAGAATCGGTGAAATTCTTCTTTTTTTTTTTGAAGCAAGAAATTCTCCTGTTCCGACAGGGCACATCTTCAACTGTTTCTGTAGACAAACTTTATCTGATCCAAATTATGATCGGGCGCGACTAGATTTCAAGTGCTTGAAATCTGGTGGTGCTTTCAAGCACCATCGCCAGCCATCCGATCTGCATCCAACGGCTGGGGATCTCTTCTGTTGTTTTGTACTAAATCTGTGTTTGTTCTTTGAATCGGGTAAAAAAGAATCTGACCCATTAACAAATTCAAATTTCTTAACGGGCCTGCCAAATCATGAAACAGACCCGAAATGGCATAAACGGCTTTAACCCAGAACAAACCATACATACAGATACAAACATAGACATTTACGCTGTAAATAGTCATTTGTGTATATTTTGCAAACAAAACAAGAGATCTAAGATTTGTTTCTTTGAAGATTACCACAAAAAGGAGATATGTGAAGTACAAAATCAGGAGTTTGTCTATTGAAAAAAATGGTTCTGAATCTATCAAGGTGCTTGCTAGTATCAGATAAGTGATCTGAATCCAGCAAACCACTTGCTTAGCATCAGATTTACAAAGTCTACATGCAGCAATTGAGAAACCAAACACAAAATTTTGTATGCAGTAATATGAACAAAATTTGTTGCTCCTAACAGTACTAAGAACAAATTTGTAGATTTGTTGCAAACAAAAACACAACATATAAAGACTTGTAACAGGGAATACTGAAAACAAGAGGTTGTTCCCAGGTGCCCACCTAAACCCTCGATCACAAGCAAACGGTCACAATGTGGTTATACAGATTTTGAAAACAAGCAAACAGGTAAAAAAACATGCTTCCCACATATCGATATACCCCAAAAAGAAGCACAATCAGAATCTTCTATGAATATAAAGAAGATCTGGATGCTAATTGCGGAACAACAATAATGAAACAAGCATAAGAAAAGAGTACTCGGCAAGTTAGCCAACAAGAAAAACAAACATATGCCAACATTTTAAGAACATGTTCATTTATATATTAACATGTGGCTCATACACAACATCCATACTACCATTACAGAGTCTAAAGTAGCTCATAATATATAATACATAGGGCAAGCTGTTCATAACACAGGGCATATTAACAGAATGAGAAGATACTGAAAGACATAATAAACAGACTAAGAAGCAAACCTCAGATGCCATTAGCAGTATCAAGTTGATAAGGAGTACCTTCAGACTTTCCCTTCCTGGAACCGCTACCACCCACATACCCTGTTCCTGTTGCACTTCACATTTTTTGATGAATGTCCTAAATGAATAAGTTGTTGGAACAAAACCATAAAATTACATTTTGCTGAAATAAGAGTTGCAGAAAACAAAACTGCAATTAATAATTCATCATTGTGCAATTTAATTAGCAATCACCCTAGTGATTTTTGTTTCCAATGGCTTTGGAACAGCATGCTTTTCAACAGCTGCCTGTCCAGTAACATAGGGCGTGGTCCTAATTGGTCCTGATGATTTTTCAGCACCTGAGGCAGACATCCTACAGAATGAACAAAAGGAAATGACATTAGTTGCAGTTTATAAATAAAACAATTGCGCTATCTAATAGGTGTAATTTTGGTTTAATCACATATGCAATTGAATGTCAAAATATTTCTGAACTGGTTATATACCACTACTAAACGATACGAGTCATTCACAATAAGCTAGATAAATGATGAACTAGTAATTATACTGTTAAAACTAGTACCTTTACGTAAGAATGTCAGATTGATTCCAAACTTGTATATTGCATACAAGAGGATATGAACAGAAAAGAACTAAAAATCTCTTCAATTAACAGTCATGAAGTCCTTCGTGTTGCAACATAATCTGGCTTGATTCAGTAAGATACAAAAAACAACAGTAGGAGTGCAGTAAACAAAAAGGAGAACATAGATCACAACCACAAACAACAAACTGGCTTGCCTTGCAGGTTCCTGCAACAAAAGAGCGCAGGCAGTATTTCTGGAGGAAGAGAACAGAGTAGGTTTTCGTGAGAGGAGGGTTTGCGGCTGCCAGTGTATAGAAGCAAGGGAGACGAGTAGGTGCGAGAAAACCGTTCAGATCGTGAATGAAAATAGGAGCACGAACAGCCGCAGAGGGAGGCGCTGAGAAATAGGAGACTGTTGCTGCTCGAGAAAGGCCCATGCTGTAAAAAAAAGCCCAGAAACAAAAATCCTGCCAGCTCGACCCATATAGCAGACAAACTTTTGTCTGTTATCAGAAACTGCCTCCCTGAAATGACAAATATACCCCTTAATGTCCCATATAGCCGATCCAAAAAGAAAATGCACTTCCAATTATACCCTTACTCCTCGGCCAAGAAAGAAACGCAGCAAAACTTCACCACGAGATCAGATCGATCTCAACACAAAAAACAGAGGGAGAAAAGAGCCAGGCAGAGGCGACATGAAGAAAAAGAAGAACGATCAAGGAGATCCCGTTTTCCACCTCAAGGGAAAGAGCAAGGAACGTGACAATTCAGGTTCTGAGAAGGTAACTAACCTCTTCCCACGATCCTACTTCCCTCCTTTGATAACCTACTTGTCCTGCCTCACGCCAGCACCACCATCAATCTGTCCCTTTCACACTGTTCTAGCATGTACAGCAGTAGAGGCAGGTGAAATTGACGGCTTGCACATTGGTACCTGCAGAGCTATTTTCAAGCAGCCTTAAACTTGATATATCATTAATCATACACCAAAAATTATACAATATATTGCTGCATCAAAGTTGTTAGTGTACAAAGATCAGTACAACTACTAATTGGAACTAACTTCCATTGACTGCAGGTTGTAAAACATATTGACAAGACACAAACAACATATAATGATAATGTCATCAGATACAGTGCTACTGAATCATCATCACTGCAGGTATGTTTTTTTACATTTGCTACTACTGTAGCCTACACACCTCTACAGCATAAAGAAACTTGTTATCATAATCCACAAGTGCTGCTACAAAAACTTGTTGTAACTACTGCACATAATAGATTCTAATTATGAAAACAAAATGCAGGAAATACTGAAGATTAGCCGAGTTGACTATGTTGATGGCGGTAACATGCAAATCAGACAATCGCCTATAACAATGGAACAAATCACATTACAGCAGATTGCGGCTTCAGCAAAAGAATACAACACTTACCTAAACAAAGTCAATGAATATGCCATGCCAGGAAAGGTACTTTGAATCATACACCTGTATAATTCCTGCATCATACAGAGTGATATTTTAACTTGCACTTGTGTAGTTGTGAGATTGCATAAAACAAACCAAGCAACAGATGTCAATCTCAAGTGCAATAATACAATTGTTTTCCAAAATTTGCAGGTGACAAGTGAATATTATACAGAACTGAATGTGCAGAGCAATCAGCATTACAACAGTGGTGCTGGCGCCCCTGAGTCGAACTTGTTCGATGCACATGCAATCCCATTTCCATCTACCTAAGTCAAATGTAAATTAAACAAAAATGAACTACCAGTACATTACATGTTTTACTTATACGCTTGACGCAGACAAATAGAAATGCAGCACCAATCTCCCCCCCCTACACCCCCAATCAGATTAAATTATTTCAAATGTTGCTCGAACTGGTCGTATTCGCCTTCAATAAAGAGCATGAGGTAAATGAAAATATGAAAATACGTACCGTTCGAAGAATTTGAAAGCTCTTAAATAGTGTTTCATCGTCAACATCATCTTCATCCTGAGCGACATCCTGCATACAACAAAGTAAGAGGGACATTCACATTACATTTTTAAAATGATGAAGCACAATAGATTTCATTAAAAAGACAAAAAAAAATATTACATTGCCATTGCCTTCCATATCATCATCATCAGAATTCAACTGATACTCGCTATCCTCATCACCACTAACAGATTTATTTGCAGAGAGGTTGTCTTCATTGTCAGACATGGCTGTATATAATACAAGCAAAACAAGATAGTCAAAGAAAGAATATAAACATAAAAAAACAAGGCACAACAATTACCATGTCATTTAAGAAATACACAACCGCAGGAGTGAAATTACTTATAGCGTACAGGTGCAATTATATAATTCACAAAATGCAGTTACACATTCCTAGTTTCATATATTTAAAATAGGATTAATAGAATACAGTGCAGTTACAGATTCTACTTTATAGCATCTACAATGTGAACCAACAATTAAACAAATATACCAGAACAATGCCAATTGATAACTTGAGTTCAACACCTAACCCTAAAAACAGAAACCTCCACATAAGAATGATGCCTCAAGAATAATGAGAGCTCATGAATAATAAGAACACATATACAAACAATTATAGCTATACAAGCATTACTAAGAAAATTCAATCATAGAGATCACACAAACAAATATAAAAACAGCTACAATTTCACTGCAATGTGAACCAAAATCATTTTTACTGCTAACCAAAAATGACAGCTCGAGAACAAGAATAACAGATATACAACCATTATAGCAGATACAAAATCTACATATCGCTGGAAGGTGATTTCAAACAACATGATACATCCCATATCGTGACCAAAAATCTATCAGAAAATTTCTTCTGCTCCGCACCTAACCCTAACCCTAGCTGCCTCATATGACGATTGAAGAGCTCCCGATCGACAAGAGAAGATGTACGAACAAGGAGACATGAATCCCAAAGGGAGAACATGCAGAAGCACAAAATCTCGAAATCCCGCTCGAAACACTGGACGCAATACCTCTGCACTAACCTGATTCCCACCTCGAGACTCTCGACGACGACGAATCGACGCCGGCGAATGGCGACGTCAACAAATCGCCGCCGCGATTACCCGGCAGCCACAAGGAACACTCGCCGCCGGGGAACGAGTCGCCGCCGGCGGACGAGTCGCCTCCGCTCTCTCTTCGCCCCTCTCTCTCTCTCCGCGACGGAACGAAATGTTGAAACGAAATGACGGGGGAATTCGAACGGAGAAAATTTGGGTAGCTATACCGGGTTCGGGTGGATCCGAATACAAAAGGCGGGCCCGACAAATCAGACCGGTGCGGGTGGAGGGTTCCATCAGGAGCACGATTGTTGACGCAAGATCGGACGCTCCACAAAGTGCTTGAAAGAAAGAGAGATTTCAAGCACTTGTAACAAAGTAAATATGAAATTATATTGATCAACTAGGTGCAGTGGCGGAGCTTCAGCCAAATTGGACGGGGGCAGCCCTTATAATTTAGCTCCAAACATCATGAACAATGACGATTTTACGGTGGAAACAATGGAGTTTGTGTGATGAAAGAGGGGGCCATAACCACCCCTTGGCCATCACTAAGCTCCGCAAGTGACTAGGTGTCACCACAACAGTGGCGAAGCTAGCGATCAGAGAGACCCGAGTGCCACACCACCATACATATGACAATTTGTTGCACACATTTGGTGTTACGTGGTGCACGTAGAATGAAAAGCTGATCTTAAGGATTAGAATTTGCTTTGGACCCAATTGCCGGTGTACTCAGATCGGTGCATATAGCGTCGCCCGCCAGACAATTTCTTCTAAGTCAAAGGGAAAACTTGTCACCAACGATCATGCTCATGCATGATGTCTGAGTGTCAGATCGTGTGTTCGCATGCTCCGTTAGCCTCGCTGGAGCACTGCAATAAGATGTCCTCGGTCCTGGGTCATGCTACGAGCCAAGTTGCCCTTTATTCCGGTGGCAGGTCGCTTCGTTTGTGTGCCGTGTTGCCCTTTGTGTCGGTCGCAGGTTCGCTTCGGTTGTGTTTTTTGGATGGTGCTCTCGCTTTGCGCCGGAGGCTTGGTCGTCAGTTGGCGTGTCCGGTGTCCATAAGATGGTGTGCTGGCTACTCTGAACATTCGTTACGGGCTGTGGGTCAGCTCTTTAACAGCCTTTAGGCCATTCCCCGCTGCATCGTTGCCTAATCTTTTTTGGTCGCTCTTCTTTAGAGCTTTGCAAGGAGACAGTCGCTCTTGCCTAGATGAAGCACATTCCTAGATCCTAGTAGACTTTCAACCCGTGCGATGCACGGGTTAGAAAAATATAAATACCATTTTATTAACTCCATGCTCCATCTCACACTAAAAATCATATTCTCAACTAAAATATTTCTATTTTATATCCAGATGCCTATCTTTTTTAGTTATTTTATAAGGATTTTGGTTACTTATTATTTATGATCTTTTTTAAGGTGTGTTTCCCTAACAATTGAAAGAAATTATATTTTATTTTTATATGGGTTTTATTTTAACATTCACATGGTTTATTTATTTTAATTGAAATTTATTTTTCCTTATTAATAATGGCATAATGGGTAATGTAGAAATAGGAATTATGGGTATTTTTTGTTATTTTTATAATTCCCAATTTAACTATTTTTTGACTCACAATGGCGTGGTGGATAATTTAGAAATAAGAATTAGGGGTATTTTTAGCTATTGTTTCTATTTTTCAAAATTATTTATTTTTGACTCATAATGGCATGGTGGGTAATTTAGAAACAGAAATTAGGAGAATTTTTTGGCTATTTTTTAGAATTCCAAAATTATATATTTTTTATTCATAATGACATGGTGGGTGTACGCTTACTTGCGCCCCACCTCGTAAGCTGACTCTATTAATTTGTAAATAGGTATTTGGGGTCCTTTTGACTAAGTTTTTTTTATGGCATAGGTAAGTAATTTAGGTCACGTTAGATTTTAAGACTATTGTCTATCTTACTTTATTTTGTATTGCCGGATGTTTTGCTTTTTGTGAGAATTTCTAGCATTTTCTTACGATTAACATGGAGGCCTCAAAAAGAGCCTCCAATTAGTAAATATAAGATAAGATAAGATAACTTGAGGGTAACGTATAGTTGCGATGGATAGTGTTGTTGAGGCGCATTGAGGAGGTTTAGGCCTTACGCTAACATAGGTCGTAGTGTAGTGGCTTGCTGCTAGCCGTTTTTTTCATGTTTAATTGCATGCTAACTATTCCTTCGGGTCTCTTGTAATAATTTGTAACTAGCAGGTGGCCCCCGCAATTGCGCGGCTAGACATGTTACACATTTTATTTGTTCTTTTCTATTTTACTAACTACGGCAGGAAAAACTTCAACCTAAACTTTAGTTCTATGCAAGTCATTTGTTTGACTATAAAACATTTTCATAGGTTCATAGACATATCGTATTGTTTTAATTTTTGGATTCTCCTGTCAAAATAAATAATATGTACATTTTCACAGGTTCATAGACATATCGTATTGTTTTAATTTTGGATTTTCCTGTCAAAATAAATAATATGTATAGGCTCCTTCAACTATCATAGGAAGATTCATGCCATGTTTGCGGCTTGCACATTTTGCCAGTTAGGAGGTGGCCCGCGCATTTTGCGCGGCTAAATATTTTACTAAAAATAACTTTAGGACTTTTTTTTTCAAGTCAAGTCTTAAATTATACACGTAAATTAAGATAAATAAATTTGCATGGACATGTGAGAACGAAAACCTTTATACATTTCACAATAATTATTTTTAGTTTATTCCTTTTTGTGGTTGTATTATTTTTGCATAAAAACTACTTCAAATACCCCCAATAACGTTTTAACTTACCCTATAGTGTATGATAAAATTGAAAATATGAGAATTAAAAAAATCAATCATAAAAAATTACTGTGTACGTATGATCTAATTAAGAAGAGGTCAGACTAATATTGAATACTGCTTATTTTATACATACCGACGAATATGTACGATAGGCTAGTGTGCTCATTTTTTCCCAGCCTGCATACAGCATGCTCCCCGTGCTCACATTACTTGCATCTTTCTTCCCTGATCTTCGTTTTCAAGGTCTTGTGGTGCTTCCTGGAGCGTGGCCTTGTGAGCTGTATAGGCGGCTCACTGTTTGTGTCCTACGATTTATCTTGGGAACCAGCATCGTCTTCTGATTTTTGCACCAGAAACCACTACACATGTGTCTTTGAGCTCCAGTTTCACCATCTCCAGTAATTATGTGTATCTGCATGCACAGCTTTATGAGCTCAAAACCAAGGCATGATGCATCTACAGCCTACATTATGCCGCTTATATTCTTTTTTTTTGTTTTTTTCGAGGGATGCCGCTTATATTCGGCAAGTTGTTCCTCTCAATACTCTCAACCACTATCTCTTTCCCACCAGCGCAACCAACCTTGCTCCCTCACCATGTATGCAATCATCGAAGACCACCAGTTGAGGCGGCGGATACAGTCGGATCCTGAACAATGTCCTGTTGACGGTCGTCATCTGGTCCGTCGTAGCTGTTGTGCAGTTCTTAAACTTTCAATCAGCGGATTCCTCATCGATAGCGCTGAAACCCTCTGTGACTGATTCCTATGCGGCGCTACTGATCGGAAACGTGTTGTTTATAGCTTGATCGATCGTCCGCCCATGAAAAACATATCTCCACCATTCCCAGTTTCCGTCCATCGACGCCGATGCATAAATGGCTGACCGGGTATGGCATCGAAACCTGACCAATCTCGCGAGCTACGCCTAAATTCGACCATCGATGTAGAAAGAAAGCTGTCTGATGTCGAACCTGACCAAGCTCGCGAGGTATGCCTAAATTTGACCGTCGATGTTGAAAGCTGTATGATGTCACTTGTTTCTCAATCCATGTTGAACCCCAGTGCACCTCGACTCCCCGTAGCCTCATCCTCCATCAATATCGAATCTGATCGTCGAGGCGTCTGAAGCCGCGAGCTTCGTCTGACTTTTTTGTCTCCCGTATGTGTTCCTTCATGATCAACATCCAGATTGCCTCGTTTCTTTTCTTTTAGTTTCCTTATTGATTTATCTATAGCAACAACAAAAGAGACGCAAAGGAATCTGAGATGTATAAGCACCGGACTCTAATTAAGTCCGTACTCTCCAAATTTGGTTGGTCGGTCCATCACGTATGAATCTATTAGCAGTACTTTAAATAATCCAATGGCTGTGGTTATGCCTATAATATTAACGGTTTAGATTTTTCTTATTTTTTACCGATTAACGTGGCAATTAGTACCATTAATCTTGGCCGTTCAATGTTCATAAAATCTAACGGTTTACGTCTTTGTTATTTTTTCGATTAACGTGGTAATTTCTTGGCCTTGAGAGCGAACGTGGTGACTTCTTTGGACCTTCAAATACTAAGATAATAGATTATCCTATTCTTCATGAAATACGTGCTTTGGATGTTTTCGATTTTTTTTCTTGTTTCAGTTTTGACTAAGAGCCATGTCATATGAAGGTTCCTTGAAGTTTTATTTTGTCCAGATAACCCCCGGTCCTAGGGTCTGTGAAAAAAAATTCTTTTTTTTTGCTGAAATAAACTACAGATGTCAAAATACACGTAACAAAAAATATTGCACACATTACGACAAAGCCTAAGAAACCAATATGAGGTGGCCAAGAAACACCAAATAGGTTTTGAGGGAATGTAATTTGTAGATTTATATTGAATCATAAGGTTTTTATTTTTTGATGTCGAATAGTGTTGTGCAGTCACACCATTGGGGCTCATGCCCCCTTTGATGTTCAACAATTTGTTGATCTCATGGCCTGGCTTGTGCCGACTTGAGCTTTGCACTGGTGGCCCGTCCTTACTCTTGGGGATTGGTCACGACGGCGTCGATGGAGGTGGGCATTGACATATGTGGCACCACGATAAGCCGTCGTCGCCGCAGTTTGCTCGTCTGTTGGTGGATGTAGACATTGATGTTTTGTGGCACCATGGTGGAATCACCGTGTCGTATCAGCAAGCCTTATTCGTCGTTCATTAGTAATGGTCTCCAGCAAGCTATGATATGGCAGATGTTTTCGGATCTTCACTACATGTTGGTACATGGGAACTCTTTCATTTCAACAATAAAGCTGCGACGAGAAAATGTTTCATCAGTTTTGCAATTGTGCGCGTCTAATGAGATCATCCTGATTGTATTTAGCTATGACTATGTTGGAAGCTAAAGTCAATCGAGAGTACCGATTGAGGTTAATACAATCTTCTCATTATCTAAAACAGTTATGACAACGTCTACGCACTTAGTATTTGCCTCTATCGTTTTGCTGCACCACCATGTCGTTTATCTTGTGGCGGAGTGGCGGAAGTGTGGCGCTGTATTTCTGCGCCACAGGCCACACTACGTGGCCGCCGAACCTGCGGCATGGCAAGCCGCGGCACGCAACCCAACATGCCCTTAACCTAACTCTTGGCTCCAATTCGATCAAGGAGGTTCCAATTCGATCGTGGAAGGTCGCAAGCCTTTGTGCTCTGTTTGAACCGACGCCTCTGCAATATACAAGTACACTTTGTCAGTCGCAATGCGCGCACGAGTGGTAGCACCTGCTTCTGGTCCGTGGAACGATGGTCTGGTCTGACACCGCTAACTTGCTTCCTAAACAACGTCAGACTGACTGACAGGCCCTCTGACCGAGCGACTGACTAGGAATAGCCGGCCCTTGATCCTTGCCACGAGAAGAGAAAATGTACCGGGTCAGAGGTGTCCCCCGCGCAGCGCGCATGCCGGCGTCTGATCCGGGCGAGAAAACTACGCTACGGACGGCACCGACTCGCGCGCCGCCTTCCCGATCGAGGCGATCGATCGATCCATCGGCTGGTGGTGCGGTGGTCCGTCCCGCCGGCCGTCTCTGACACCGTTCTGCCACCGCTCGCGCCCAGGCCGCCGGCTGGAACGGGCGGGAGCTAGCGGAGGACGGGAGCGCGTGGCGCGGCATGAACGGCGCCATCGATCCGGGACACGCCAAGGCGCGCGTGGGAGGGAAGCATCGAGCTCGCCGC
The DNA here is from genome assembly GCA_012490785.1 of Eragrostis nindensis. Taxonomy (NCBI): domain Eukaryota; kingdom Viridiplantae; phylum Streptophyta; class Magnoliopsida; order Poales; family Poaceae; genus Eragrostis; species Eragrostis nindensis. Next base: position 35,244 of record JAAXCT010001810.1, read on the forward strand.
TACCTGACCGAGACAAGAGTAGCCTAATTTCACGGCCCCCTTTCGCTGCGCCCGAACATCCGTTAATCATCGGCGTGCCGGATCGCACGCCGGCTGAACTTGGATGGCATGTTCGTCTGCTTCTCGATCTTTGGATGTTCTTCTATTCGATCGCGGGTGGTCCATGCAGCAGAAAAGACCGGAGCAAAAAGTTGTTGCTTTGTATAAAAAGTTTGCATCTTCGTGGGCATGAACTTACTAATTACTTCCTCCGTTTTTCAATATTTGTCACTTTTGACCATACTATTCACATTTTGACCTTTTAATAACTTCTAAAATACTTAGTTAAATAAAGTACACTTATGATTAATAGATGTGGAGTAGATAGTATTTTAGTAACATAATATATTTATGAAAGTTTAATTATGTATTAATGAAAAAATAATGGTCAAAGTTGGAACAGTAAAAGTCAACACTGACAGTTATTAAAAAACGGAGGAAGTATTATCGATCGCTCTGAAGATTCAACAACTAGAAAGAACTTGGTTGACTCAGAACCTCAAGTGGCAGAGGCAACCGTGCCTTCCGTCACATGCATGAGCCGATCACGTTGGAGCATAGTACTAACTGTGGATCAAGAACAGCTAAGCTGAGTGGTGTCAAGTGTTAACCCCAAGATGGTGCCCCTTTTAAGGCAGCCCCGAGAAGAGAACGGAGATGGCAGGCAGCAGGCGTCTGCTCATGGCAGATCGGTCTGACCTTTCCGCGGGAAATAGGCGCATGCATCATGCTTCCCTGCCACTTCATTCCAGGGATTCAGCCGAACTTTTCCCCAGGATCTGCGCGCGCTGCTGATCTCCTCCAAGTTTTTCAGTAAATAAACAAACAAAAGGATATTTCCGTAACGTACATCCTTTTCACGCGATCCGATCAGGGAGCGGGATCATATCGGCAAAGGCCCCATGCAAATCTTGCTTTAGAATTGATCGTCAAAAAATACTGTCAAGTCACTGGTGAACTGTATCCCACTTACTGTTTAATCGTCTGCTACTGTTAGTGGGGTCATGCTTAAACAATAGACGACCAGTGCCGGAGAATTCAGAAAAGGGTCCCGTGTTTCCACTACCTTTATCACTGTTTTTACAAGCACCATTTTGCGGGTGAACGGACTAGACCAACCAGCAAAAGAAAACAAAGCACGGGTCAATTTTCCCTGAGCAGAGCACTGGCACGGCACATTTTGCTCCAAGTGTCAAATAAAGTATTTGCCTTTGTCTCCCCTATCATCTACAAAACCCTTGGATTGATGGGCACAAAAATGTCTAGAGAAGAGAGAGCGCTTCATGGAGTAGCATTTCAGGCTCTATATTCTTCTTGGGATTGCGTCCTTCAGCCCCTCACACCAACCCCGTACTGCCCTTTCCCCCAGCCCCCCTCTACCGATCATCTCTCCTGTATAAGTAGCCCCCTTGCTTCCTCCTCTTTCTTCCTCCACTCCTCTGCTCCGAAGACCACAAGAAATTGACAGTTGCTACATGCAGCCGAATGCCATTGAATCTTCAGGTTTCTTCATATCCAGCCCAAACTGATAGTCTCTTCCCCCTTTCTCTCGCCGGCGTGTAATTTATGAGCACCTGCAAATAGGAGAAAGATCGATGGCCCTCTCTGCGGTCTTCCACAGCTTTCTTGAACTGCATCTTTGTGTTCTCGAGATGCAACTTCTATCTGCATGAGTGCGGTTCAATAAAGCTGTGGGAAATTGCAGGGAGAGACCTATATATTGAGCAGTATGTGTGGTGGATTACTGATGGAGTACGCTCTTCATGCATATAAGGTGTATCCAGTGAGAATTCTGAATCATGAGAAAGGTAACTGTATGAGCTACAAACCGAGATGCGTGAAGAAGTGAAGACATTTAGTTTCATATACAGTATTTGCACTTTGTTTCGGTTTTGACAACTAGCTACCGTGTATGGTTTCTAGTTTGCTCAAGTTCTTCTTCCTTCTTTTCTTATTATTTTTGCAAAGGACATGTTCTTCTTGTTTATTGCTTTTTCTTCAGAAAGCCAATTAGTTTGGACAGGAATTGAGGAAATTATGGAAACTGTTCTAAGATTTTTCCCTGCACCATGCTTTACTATGTTTTTATATGGGTGTATGATGGCATCCATGTTTATTGTTTCTCTCACATCTTACTACCACACAAGAAAATGTTACTGAAATCTTGACAAAGTCTAAGTTAGACTGTCTAAGTATAGCTCCCTCAAGATTTCCAGCTGCCATGGCAAGACAGTATGGTAATAATTTGTTAATATTTTCTTAAAAGGAAAAAACAAAACTTTCATGTTTTTCAGAAAGTTACTGAAGGACATGTCGGCCGCGTGAAGAATGCTTCTGCCATGGCAAGAATTGCTTCAAGGGGTGCAATGAGTAGCTCTTTTGGCGGTGACAGGTAAAAGACGCTGCCAAAGAAGCATGAAACCTCAAATCACACCAGTACCGGCTCCCGCTTTTCATTGCTGCTAGCCTGCAACACCATGAGACAGGAGAGACCAGTGCACAAGCTAGGCCAGGCGGATGGGATGGGACTCCCATTCCTGAAGAGCTGCGGCCTTCCTGTGCCTGCGAGTGAGTGCTCTCGCGAGGTCAAGGAGGTTTCCTTAAATAGTCACGCACTGCATGCCATTCCCAGTGATTGTTCTTTCCCTTGCACCCGCGTGCTACGCGTAGCTGTGCTGTGGTCCGGTTTTCTTTGCTTTGTGTCTAGTCTTGCGCTGAAGCACTGACAGTGATGGTCTCCCGTTTACTCCCGAACAGTCCGTCTGAATTTCGATGGATGGAGTGTGTCTTTTTTTTTTTTCGAAAGATCCGGAAACTAAGTGTTCCGGCATGTATTAATATAAGAAGAAGGCGCCTCATATTAAGGGAAACGAGGCCAAACCGTACAATCCTAAGTAAACAAAGAAAGAAAACAAAAACCACCAGCACCAACAAGCAACAAGCAGCTTCGACTCCGGCAACAACCATCAAGCAACAAGCAGCTACGACTCCACAGCAAGGGCCTCAACACGTGTCGTACACCCATGACACAACAACTTCAACTTCATCCCAGCAACACCATCGTGAGAGCGTCTTGCAAAGCAACTCCAAGAACATCAGCCTCTACCTCGATCATGCTCCAAATCACAAGCAAGAATCCACCTGAATAAAGGCACCTAGTGTCATCGTTGCCAAGCTCATCGCACACACGATCGAGCAGCTCCGACTTCCCTAAGCACAATCATCGAAAGAGGTCTGCCGTGAAAGGAGACATCACAAGGCAGGGGCCTCGTCCTGTGGCGTCGATCTTGGTGCCGTCCTAAGGATGCTCCAACTTCGATAAACGGAGTCATCATTGCACCCAAACTCATAGCCAATGGTAGGTCAGCAGCGAAGAGCAGCTCTATGGTGACGCCTTCAAGAAGGAGATGACGTCAAAGACGCCAATCGCCACCCAATCCGACTACGCCGGACCTAGGATTTCTCCCAGAGCAATCTTCAGCATGGGGAAGCATGGCACCTCGACAAAGCCTTCAGCAAGGAGAAACGATGCTCGAAAGCGTCGTCATTGTCGGCACCGGCATACAGCCGGGCAAGGTTACCCCCGGAGCTCTTGCGCCACCCCACACCGGCCACCAGCCACCATGGCAAGCACCACACCGAGCCACATCACACCACCCTCACCAACAAGCCGCAGCACCGCAAAGAACCTTGCGCCGCCAACACAACTCCCACCACCATCCGCCAACACAACTCCCACCACCAGCTAGATCCGGCCTACGCGGCCCGGATCCAGACCTCTAACCGGCGACTGTCCACGGCCAACAGACTCCCCGCCGCCGCCGCCTGCCGTAACCCACGACCACCACTTGCTGCCGGCGAAGCCAGATCTGGCTAGCTAAGCTGCCCCAACGCGTTGCCGAAGCTGCACACCGCCGTCCGCGCGCCGCCTTCACCATGCACCGGCGTGCACACCGCGACGCCTTCTCCCCACGCGCAAAGTGGTCAGCAGCACGCGCGGCACCGCGCCGCCGACCGTCAAAGCGGGCGGCACCGCACATCTCCTTGACCGCCGCGCCGCCTCCTTCCGCCATGCGCGCGTGGCTGCCGCGCCTGACCGCCGCGCCACCTCCTTCCGCCGTGCGCGCGTGGCTGCCGCGCCTGACAGCCGCGCCGCCTCCTTCCGCTGTGCGCGAGCGGTTGCCGCGCCGACCGCCGCGCCGAACAACTAGACCTCCTTTCGCCTTGCCTGACGACCGGATCGGGCCACACGGACTAAGATCCGGCGGTGGCAGCCTCAGATCCGGCCGCCTTGGTGCTGGAACCGCCGGCAAACGTCGTCGACGCCGCCCCCCCAAGAACGCAGCTGGTGCTTCTTGGAGAAGGAAATGGCCTCGCCGCCGCCGTCCTTGTGCCTGCACGCATTGGCGGCGGAGCACTCTGGCGGCGGCGCGGCTGGGGAGAGGGGGAGGAGGGGAGGGCGCCGCCGGGCTAGGGTTCCGCCCGTGTCGCCCGTGAGGGGCGACGCGGGGGAAGAGGCGAAGTGTCTATTTTTTCCCGTACTCTTGTTTCTGTTGCGTCGCGCTAAAGCTCAGCATCCGTGGCTTCACCTGAACGCGAACGCCGCCTGGGCTCTCCATGGATGGAGTGTGTCTCTGGCGTGATTCAGATGCATCTTGTCACCCTGAGCAGCAGGCCAGTAGGAAAAATATGCAGGAGGATTTGTGGTAAATTAAATCAGGATCTATTGGCATACACATGGAAGAGATCTATTGGCATACACATGGAAGAGAAATGTTCAACAGTGTGCTCAAGCCGAGCGCCCCTGCCCCTCCATGCATGTACAGATTACATTATACACTGTAATTTAGCCTGAACATGGCATATGCATACGTGTCAGCGCATATTGTACTACACGTTCAGAAGGTTTCTACACATCTCATCATCTATCCTGCTTGAACCGACAACCCATCCACCTGGACCTTTTTTCCCTTCACCAGCCTAGTAAAAAGTTCAGACACGAAGTAGTAGTGGTAGTATCCAACTATCTGGTCATTTACAGTCCAGAGCCAAGTTACAATTTTCTGCTACACTGTAATCGTTTTCTGAAAATAACAACAACTTCTGAAACTCTTACTACAAGCTGTCCAAGAAAAGGTTCAAAATATTGAGCTCACCAACAATCCACCAGAAAAGCTCAGACAAATCCTGCTTGCACGGACCACTTGCAGAAGCTACTTTGATCGCATCACAGCTTGAAGATCAGTCGCATTATCAGAAGCAGATGGATGGATTACTGAACCTGCTGCTCCTCAGGCTCGCCATTGCCGCAGCAGAGTGAAACTGTGGACCTGGAAAGTGTAAAAACCCTGCACATCAGCTCTTCTACCTCTCAAACATCTGAGGAAAGGTTCAAACCAGCCTGCACTGCATACCTAGATCGTGTCAGCAACTGTGCCGCCTGTGCTCGCATGTGCCGCTCTAGATCGTGTCCTGGCAGGTGGGGCTCTTCGCCCCTGCCCGAGCTCGACGGGTCATGCATGTACTACTAGGCATGAGAACTTTATGCGGAATGTACTGCTCCCTCCCTTTTAAACATATGCAGTTGTTGACTTTTAGACATAATGTTTGACCGCTTGTCTTATTAAAAAAATATAAAAATATTATTCATTTTGTTACGATTTGTTTTGTCATTATATATACTTTAAGCATGACTTAATTATTTTTATATTTTCATAAAAAAATTAAATAAGATAAACGGTCAAAGCAATGTTTGAAAGTCAACAACTGCATATATTTTGAAACACAGGGACTACTAAGCATGAGAGCTTTCTTGGGCGTGGTGATTTATGTGTGGGAGAAGGCCGCCTTGCGTCCGTCACTGGCTGTGGGTCCGTGGGCAAGATGAGTGAGTAGTGAGCCAGCAGAAGCAAAGCTTGACAGGGCATGGAATGGAAGGAGCTGGCCAGTCACCATGCGCCAGCCTTTTAGCTCGTGCTTGCATCTCGTCACTGGCCGTGAGCTACTATTTGTTCCCGGGATCTGGATTCTTTCCGGTGTGGTGGCGCGAGCTCGCGTTGCATAAGTGGAAACAAACCGGCTGAATTAAGCCGGTTCAGCCGTTCAGGCACTGCCGTCTTTTTATCCAGACGTCAAACAGGGGCTGGGTGTCCGCGCGCGCTGCAAGAAATCTGATTTTATCTGCACCAATTTGAGCCTCTCATGGATCGAACAATGCTTCTCTCTTGGGCAAGTGGCAAGGCTGTGAATTATGCAAGAATCCTATCCGTTCGCACGCGCATGCACACCGCCCATCAGTAGAGAGTTTTGTCAGTGATCATCTTCCTTGGTAACCTGAAGCACGAAAGCTGAAGATCTATCTTATACACAGACTTCATTAAGAATCGTATATGCAAACTAGTATCTTAGATCCATCATGAATTATATTCTTGTACCATACTACCTCCAGTGTAAAAAAAAAACTTGTCGTTTTGAGCTTTTCCTAAGTCAAACTTTTAAATTTTAACTTGAAATATTTTTTTATGCATTAAGTTTAGAAATGTGAAAATGATAAGAGTAGATTCGTATTGAAATATGATTTCATCAAAGTACATTTTAGCTATATTTTATAGAAAAAATATTAGTCAAAGTTGTGTTTTGAAGACCGTGTCAATGTCTTAAACGACAAGTTTTTTAACACTGAAGGGAGTACTTATTTGTTGCCGTAGATTTTCAGGACTTTCTTCACCAATAATCAAACTTCAGTGATCATATCCTGAAGTTAAATTTTGAAATCCTTGCCTTCTTTCGTTTATAGAGTTGTGAGCTGGTGAGAAATTTTCAGTGAGATTCATTTTTAAAACACCACATATATCACTCTTGTACCACTTCTCGGTCATGTGTTTGTGGAGGGGTGCATATGCCCTTTTTATGAGCTTGCATCCTACATAAGCAACTCAACAATAATCTTTCAAGCCATGTCGTTAGGCCTGAACTCGAGCCATGAGAATTAGATTTTCCATTTGAATTTATTGGTTTACTCATGAGGTGGTACCGGCACAATGCAACTGCAGCCTAATCAGATTGGGTCACTGACGACAAGATGGGAGGGGGGGGGGGGGGGGGGGGGGGGGGGGGTTCAATTGTGGTAGAATTGAACCAAACTCTATGGCATGGGGAACCTTGGGGGACAATCGTCGAGGTTGCTTGTGTGGCTGTCCCTCCTTGCACAAGCTTGTGCATGGCGGTGTAGTGCCGCCCCACTTGATGTTTGTCGGAGTGTCGAAATACCGGCAAATGGGGGTCTGCACAAGCACAACCACCCTTGAAAATAGGTTTGGGGGAGCGAACGTTTCTAGCATGCGTAAGAACTAGAAGATGAACATAAATTTTACAGAGGTTTGAGCCACTAGGAGGCAAAAAGCTCTATGTCCGATTGGTCTGAATTGCTCAATTATTTGTGTAAGAGAATTGTCTGTCTTCTAAAGCCCCGAGGCCTCTCCTTTACCATCCAAGGAGAGGCACCCACAACGTGGGCCAGCATGATAGGGCATTGAATGCTCGTCGGCCCGGTGGCGCAACTTTCGAGCATGTTGCATGCCTGGCACGCCCTCTCTTTGGTTGAGGGTAGGACACACGGGATGTGGCCCGTCGAAAGCATCGGGGTCTACTCTCCTCTCGCCGCGCCCGTTGTAATGACGTTGCATGACGCGCCTTCGCAAGCACGTCTTCAGGAGGCGTGCGCTGTACAACAGGATCTATTTGTCGGAGGCTTCCATTGCTTGTTGAATGGCTCGCGTTAGAGCTGCCTGAAGTGGGGGTCATGAGGAGACATTCCTTGGGAAGCATGCGTATCATCGGAGATGCAACCTCCCTGAGTTCGCCAAACTCACATATCGCTTTCTTGTTAACCCGCGGTCCTCCGTGAGTCATCCGCGGGCCTTATTGGTGAGCGAGGAGGGTGTTCTTCTCTCCAAGGCCCATTGAGCCCCAGGCTTTGCACCTATTCCCCTCGTGGGCTCGACCACCTACACTATCCGCTTTGCACCTATTGTCAACTAAGCCGATGGACGTGGGACCTAGTTGCGACTCGAGTGTTCTACTCCTTTCCCCTCGCTACAGTTCCAAAAGAGCGAGCGAAGGCGAACGCCGTTCCGGCGTTGAATCCGCCGCGTCTCCCCCGACTCCGGTGGCCTCGTCGGCGCCGGTTGGTGGGGGGACCGGCGGATTTGATGTCCGGTGTATATACTCCCTACTTTAGTTCTAGTTTAGTAGGGTAGGTTTAGTTTTCTTCATGCCGGTCGTCGCCGATGTCGCCGGTGCGGCTGTCTGGCCGGGGCTGCTGCTCGCCAACAGGACGTTGATGTGGCGGCTCGTTTTGGCGGAGGAGCTGTAGCTCCTTCGTGGTCGACGGTGGTTCGGTGGTCTGCCACGGCGCGACGGCGTGTAAGATTTTGTTTTCCCCTCACCGGTGTTGTCTGCTCTTGTCCTCCGGTTCGCGGCGGCTCTTCATGGTGGCCCGGTGGTGTGGAGGCGACTCCTTCCGCCGTGAGGCCCGGCTGGATGGGCTGCCGCCGTCGCCGTTGCTGTCCAGCATGAGCTGCTCCTTGGCGGCTTTGTGCTGGAGTTCGTGGCGAGAGTGGTGATGCTGGTGATGGTGGAATGTCTTCCGGGTGGTCGCCGTCGTTCTGGCGTTGATCTCTCCGGTCTTTTGCTTCTTCACACTGGTGGCTGGCTGCTGGAGGCGAAGGTCACCGGTGTCAAGAAGATGTCGTGCCATGGCGTGTCGGAGGAGCGGCGGTGACGACACGCCGAGTTGGAATAAGTTCTCCCGAGCTTCTGCCGTCACGACGACGTCCTCCTCTCCGGTGTCGCCGTTGAGCTTGTGGAGTAGAGGAGAGCTTGTCGTTTCTTGGGATCACCGCGTGGTGACAGTCGTGCAAGATCTCTCGAAGGACGCGTTTCTTCGCTGTGTTTAGGTGTAGGTCTGTTTATGTGTGTGTGGGCGTTGAGTTTCTTGATGCTTGTATATGCATGAACAGATGCTACACTTTAATACAGAGTTGAGAGGTTCAAAAAAAAAAACTAAGCCGATGGACATGATGGTGCTCCTTTGTTATACAGAGAGAGCAGTGCTATATTTACAAACAAGTTTTACTTAAATTGTACGCACTGCTGACGTGGCGAAACATGGTTGGTTGTATGATTTAGGATTGGCATAAATCAAGGAGGCACATGCTATTAATTCATTCATACGTCAACAATACTTGCTATAAATTTAATGACACGTCAACATTTTGTAGAAATTTTGTAAAACTGTAAGTAAATGTAGCATTTTACTCATACAGAGAAGGAAGGACTCCTTCCGTGACTTTTTCAGACTACCCAAAATGGAGTACCCATATTATTTTGGGTCCACTTTCCAGCATCTTGCGTGCTACCACGGGGGAGTTGCTCGAGCTCGGCGACGCCATGCGTCGGGGCGGCGGCCTCCACGGTCTCCATGAGATTCGGAGGCGCAAACTAGGCGGGCAGCGCTCTGCGGATTCCTCCGACACGCTGCAGGACGGCGCGCGGCCCTCCGCAACCAAGATCCGGTGGCAAGGGAGGTGGCGGCGCGTCGTCGCGGGTGGAGGCGGGCGGGATGGTGGCGGCGCGTCGTCGTGGGTGGAGGCGGGCGGGATGGCGGCGGCGCGTCGTCGCGGGTGGAGGCGGGCGGCATGGCGGCGGGTCGAATGACGGACCGCGTCCAGAAGTGGATCGAGGCGAGGTCCTGCCGGTCGTCGACGGGGAGAGGCGGCGCGAGGGCGTGCGACGTCGGGAAGTGGATGGCGGCTAGCAAAATCCGCCTCCCTCTCACCAGATCTGGCTGCCTCCGATGTCCTCCGGGTCGGCGCATAGCTTCCGCTGCAGCAGTTGGGTGCCGACGGAGAGGGACGGCGCGGCGACAGGCAAAGCCGCGATGGTTGTGGAGGTAGCTGCGGAGGGGGGAATCGAAGAGGAATGGTAGAGAATGGAAGGGGAAGGGCGACAGAGGTCACCGGCGAGGTGGTCCGGGCTCAGGCGCGCTCGTCGACGGCGGGGGAGACGGCGGCGCGCCGGACGGGAGCAGGCGGCGGCTCGGCGGGGAGGCGAAATGTCCCTCCCACACCAGGGTCAACCGCCGATGGGTAGCCGTTCCTGGCTACCCTTCTTTGGGTAGGCTGGAGAAGATATTGGGTAGCTATGCAAAAAATTTAGGTATGGGTATTCGTTTGGGTATTCTGTTAGAGCATGTTTGGCTACCCAAAAGTCTGTTTTTAGGTGTTCTGACTTATCCAAATAACCAGTGTTTGTGGAGTTGACGGCACCATCCATTTCATCTGGACAGTGTTTCGCGTTTAACTTACTGATATTGTTCTCAGATGAATGCATTTACAGTCTTAGGCCTGCCGAATTGAGCATTAGTTTTATGAGAACTATTGTGAATTGACATTGGTAAAGCTACAACAAAATGCTGATTATGCTAACCTGGCCACGCAGGATAATATTCATTCCTCTTTGGCTCTTTCAGGGGATTGTTGCACGAGGAAGGTTTTCAATGCCTGCCCCTTCATTACGACACAGACTTAATGTAAGAGATAGATATTGAGTTTTCAGTTAGTCTGATTTTTTTACATGTTGCACACTAGCATTTCTCATGTGCTACGTACTTAATCTGATCGATTTTTGTTTGTGTGCAGTGGGCTCCTTGTCACTCGGTTGTTGCAGCGCTTTTCAAATTTCATTTGAGCTGCTTCTTTGCATATATCTTGAAAGCAGATCTCATGCCATTCGATTAACCTTGGTAGCCCCACAGATTCCTGGAATTGTTTAACAGAGCCGTGTGTGAGCTCTATTTTATTAACCTCACCTCACGCTCTTTAATTTCTGTTTTCCCAGTTAGAAATCATCCATCTGTTGATCTAAAGGTTGTATTCGTTCATCTGCTGGCCTTTGAAGCAATTCTCCTTATTGACAATTTTAGGTATGTCAACTATTCCCTTTCTTTCCCGAGTAAAATTAATTGTGTCGTTTATGCCCTGCTGATAATTCTATGTGCTTGTTAAAACTGGACCACTCAGCATTATTCTTATGGCAACTACAACTGTGAAATTTTCTTGCATGTGGGTTCATGAGGTAAGTGTCCCCGGTTTGTCCGAATGAGTTTTAGGTTGAAATAATTAATGTTCACTCCAATAATATTTGTTGTTTGTCACCTCTTCAACACCCAAGTAGAAGGTGCTTCAATATCAGTTGTGTTTTCTAAAATAAAAAGGGAATGAAACTTTGTAGGCTAAACATAGAAGCATGTATTTTTTTTTTCCCGTTTCTATGCAGACCATGTAAATAAAGTGGGTCATTTCTATTTTGTTAGCTTCTAATGGGAATTGGGTGCATGATTGCATTGTCTTCAGAACCTTGCGCTATATAATTCTGGCCTCAACAATTTACCGAGTTTTTTGCTTTGAAGGTTTGTATCATCTTTGTGTTACTGTGTACTTTTAACTTGGGAGCTGGTTGCCTGCAAAAATATGCCGGGGTATCTTTGAACGGGTATGCCTGAAACTTGAATGACTAATCATCTACTTTGCAAGGTGATATCCTCTTATTGCACATGAGCAAGGATCCTATCTGCACTGGAGAAACCGTTGTTTTTTTAATGTCAACGTAAGTCCTGCTTAGCCATGACATCTGAATTGGTTCTCTTTCACATATAATTTGTGTTACTCAGCACGGCTTCACTCATGCATCATTTTTTTATTAAAAAAAAAATCTGAATTTGTACAGCCAGCAGGGTTTGAGGTATACATTTTATGCAAAATATTAAGCCTTCATATTCAACAAGAGAAATTTTCCCTGCAGTGTTCCGTCTTCCAAAGGTATGGCATATAAGTTATTTCCTCTACATCTAGCCTTCATCTTCTCTGTGCTTGTGTGGACAAGCTTTACTTTACTCTGGTTATCAGTATCGATTTCCTATTCCCTTAGTGATAGACAGGTAAATGAATCATTTTAACTTTTGGAATGATTCGTAGTGATAAGAAGTTGGGCCTGAAAAATGGCAGCTAACTGGACATTGAGATGACCTAACATAGGTATCTTTTCTTATTTATTTTTAGTTATTCTTTTTGCTTCAGATTTCATGCTTTTGACTTTGATAACATTGCGACTGCTCATTGCTTTCGTGTCGATTGATCCAAGAGTTACATGATAGAATACTGGTTAAAAAAGAAAAAAAGAAAAAGTAAAACACTGGTAGCACATTATGCATAACTGCTAAGTAAATTGACACAGTCAGCCTTTTTCCCATGGTATTTTGTAATCACGATAGTTGTGCCACTGGTCTGTGCGCTGCAGTAGAAGGAAGACCACGCGCTAAAAGGAGAAGCCCGGCTGCCGGTGAACGAGCTACCAAGGCCGCTGGTAAAGATAAGGAGCAGCTCCAGCTGCCCTTTCTTTTTGAGGTATTACGCTTCTACTCTGTTTCCTTCCTGCTTGGTTGGGAAAAAGTGCTCTTTCAATGTGCCGTCTGGTCCCATAATTCAATCAAACCATTTGATTTTTGGCTCTGAATCTTGTTTCACTTGCATAGCTTCCGTTAGCGAAAAGGCATCATAACAAACCATCGCTTGCATAGCTTTTGTCGATTGTGTATAGTCGCAGCATTGCATTGGACTTAGATAACACTGCACCTGCATTGCTTTCGCGTTGATTGATCTAAGAGTTACATATTAGAATATTGGTTAAAAATGAAAAAACAAAAAAGTAAAACAAAGGTAGCACATTATGCATAACTGCTAAGTGAATTGACAGTCAGCCTTTTTCCCATGGTATTTGGTATGTATAATTTGCACGAAGGATATTGAAAAGATTATCTTCCACTAAGCCATGACACATATTGTCCATTGGTTCCGATTTGGATGTATCAAAACGACAGCATTGATGCGCCTATATAGAGTGATTTTTGACACTTAGTTTATTGCAGGAGTCAAGTGACCAAGTGAAATCTGTCATCAACTATATGAGACCTCACCACCTACCCACTCAATTTTGATTAAGGAGGCCATTGTTAGCAAGCTGTACTAGATGATATACCAAATGGATTGCAGAACTCTGCAAGATCTCTTATTGAAGTTAAAAGGGAAAAAAAATAGTAGCTAGCTAATGTGTTTCTTTTGGTGCTGAATGAACAAATGCTGACGACTTATGGTGTGGCTTAATGAGAAGGCATGCCGTTGGGAGGAAGGGAGAGAACAAGTTGTGTCAAGTATGATTTATTTATAGGTTCCTCCTTGCAACAACTATTTTTATTTCTTATTTGCATTTAAATGAGGTTCAAGTTTGAAATACGGAGTTGCAATTTTTTACAGAAAATAAGTCATAGAAGATTACCAGGAATAAGAATAAAGAGCATCGAACAGAGGGCTGAAATAATTTGGAGTCATAGAGATTGCTAGGATTTTGCCATTTCTAGAACAATCAAGAGCTCAAATAGACCATTTGCTAGGAGGCCTTCTGTTCTGTATAAAGCATTATAAGTTTGTTTTGGAATTTTAATATGGCAATGGTCACAGCCTGATCAAAATGCTTGGTTCTGACGATGGATTTCAGTAATGTTGTTTGTTTTCTTTGTAATAAATATCAGAAGGGCCGAGTTTATCTTTCCATTGGAGGTACCACTGGTTCTGATTAAAACAAAACATTCCGCTTCCCATTGACAGTTGGCACCGCTTTTGCTGTCTTGAAGAACACCATATGAAGTGCTTCCAATTTGTTTGCGTTGTCCTTTTGTCTTTATTTCATATGTAGAAGGAAAATATCATATTCCCTGATTGAGTTATTAAGTAATTGATGTAAAAGCACAGTAACTCTAATATCAACTGATTTTCATTGTAAGCAAGTCATTTTGATTGATCATTGAGATGTGATGGATTTTTTTGTATGGATGCTTATTGTTTGTTGTAATTTTTTTAAAGCCCGGGCATTGTTGCTAGTCCATTTTTATGTAGAATACGTCATGATTTTTAGCCTCTTCCTCCCAAAAATCCATGCAGAATCGGATGTGCACTGCTAAATCCCACTGCTTTCATGTCCCTATCATCACCGTGCCATATTTATTAGAAGGGAGGTAAATCGCAACTGGCCTCAGTATAACACAGAGATCTAGTTTCAGACGCACTGATACAGTCATACGATGATATTACTCTCACCCTAAAGTTCAATAACAATTCTGTGAACCCTTTCCTTAGGCATGTCCTTCAACCGAAGAATGACCAGCCCAGAGGAAGATTCGAAAGAGAAATCTACCTGAGTTAAACCCAGCATGCACTTCCTCGGACTAACTGAAGAGTATGCACCAAACCTTCCATACCCCCTCACTTCCATGCACACCAATCCGGCAGCCTCAGAGGTAGAAGCAGAGTCGTAGTCGCCAAGCAGGTTTGCGCCGTCGAGGAGGTGGTAGGTCAGGCCTTCCACCGCCGCGCCACCGTTGAACATGTCGATGAGCCCGATTGGGGCGAACCTGAAGCCAGGCGCCAAGTCCTGCAATGAAATGGCACACCAAAGCAATCAGTCGTAGTTCACGATGAAACGCTTGTGTGTTGAAAAGCAGGTTAAATTGGGCATTGGATTGGACCCTGACCTTGATCGGTGACACGGTGAGGATGTCCTGCTCCAGGACCTTGAGTGAGATGGGCACTGCCGCGCCGTCCGGGAGGACGACAAGCTCGCCGCTGGCGTGGCGGTACACGGCGCAGTCGCCGTTCCATTCGGGGTCTGTCACGGCCTCAGAGATGAGATGGACGTCGCTACCCTTGACGCCGCAGGTCAGGGCCTCGGTGCCGGTCTGGTGGAAGATGTTGTTCTTCTCCACGGAACTCCATGCCGCGCCCTGGCAGTTGTACACGCCGAGGACGCCGGTGAACTTGTTCATGTTCCATATCTTGAGCAAGCTGCAGGACGGATCGAGGCCATGGCGCAACATTGTCAGAGGCAAGCTCCAAATAACATTTGAAACCACAAACAGAGCAAGAATGTATAAGTTGAGGCATCGGGCTCACCTGACGCCGTCGCGTGCCGGATCGGTGAACAGGCAATCCTTGGTCGGCCGGGCAGGAAGTCGTGCACGGAGCACAGAGCCGTCGGGCAAGACGATCTTCTTCAGCAACTCGAAATTGTGCTTCCCCGGAGCATCACTAAGAAATTATCACCGTGACCAAAATTCAGTTACCGTATTCAGTGTACAGGCGTACAGGCATCACTACTTTCAGAAGTCAGAACAAAAGGGGTGGGATGGCTTGAACAACCTGACGTAGATCGGGCCGCCGCTGATTGCGCGTGCCGAGCCGTGGTATTCCGCGGCCTGGTGGAGCGATTGGAACATGTCCCAGTCCGGCAGCATAAACTCGCCGAGGAACACGCTGTTGTACGCCAACGCGGCAATGTGGATCGTGTGCAATACGGGGCGTCTCGGCTGGAAATCGTCTGATGCCCTCACCACCGCCGTCAGCTTGGAGCTGTCACGTCAGACAACAACCAATTGGTCACTGAACGATTCCTTGTAACGGCTACGAATTCACGGTTGGAAAGAAGCGGATGATGCCGTACCAGTACAGGGCGTCCGTGCCGTGGCTCATGCTGGCGATGACGCCGTTGTCCGGGAAGTTCTTGGCGACGGAGGCGTCGAGCGCCCGGTGGTACTGCCTCGTGAGCTCGACGCGGCCGCGGTGTCCGGCGCCGAGCGTCTCCAGGATGCACTGCACTTCGATCTTGACGCCGTCGACTCCCGCGGCGGCGAGGTACGCGTGCTGCTCGTCGTAGAAGCGGTACGCGGCGCGCGGGTGCACGAGACCAACCCCCTGCACGATGACCCAGTCCTTCTCCCTCCGGGGGTCGTTCACCGCGACGCTCGGCGAGATCTTGGGATACTGCATGGTGGAGCGGTAGTGCTCCGTCCCTGCGGCGCCGGGCATGACGCCGCCCCAGTAGCCGGTGATGGATTGCCAGACGTAGACGTACTTGAGCCCGTACTCCTCCTTCGCCGCGCGTATCAGCGTCTTGATCCCGGCGGCGTCCTGGAACTTGCTGTTCTCCCTGATGCCGGTGAGCCGAGATACGCGCCGCTGCTCGGCGGCGTCGTCGGGGTTGGGTTCGTCGGTGCCGACGGACTGCCAGCCGTCGTCGATGACGACAAACTTGGGCGGCGCGCCGCCGGCGACGAGGCTGCGGAGCCCGGCCTCGACGCCCTCCTGGGTGACGTCCTGGTAGAAGGCGTTCCAGGTGCACCACCCGAAGTAGTCCACGATTCCCGGGAGCTTCTTCTCGGCGCGGAGCCGGAATGTCTTGAGGCAGGACTTGGCCGCGGCCACGGCGGCGCCGACGGCCGCGAAGGGGTCAGACTCCGCGGCGCCCACGAAGAGCGCGCGCTCGAACGACGCTGCGCTTGTGTCGGCGTCCCCGCTCTCGACGCAGAGCTCGAGCGCGTCGCCCGCGACGCCCTGGAGGCTGGCTCGGAACGCGCCCTCGACGAGCGGGAGGAAGACGACGTACGCGTCCTCGCCGCCGGCGCCGGCGCCCTTGGACTCGACGAGCAGGAACTGCGTCTCGTGCGGCACGTCGCCGCCCTTGTCACCCATCCGCTGCGCCATCCACCACAGCTTGAACCGGAAGCACGCCATGAACCGCGAACCCCTGCGCCACCATACATCACCCAAACCAAAATCAATACAGTGGCGAATGGATGGGCATGAAAAAAATCTGTTCGTTCTATTGTTCTGAGGTGCAACAGGCGTCTGACCTCAAGGCGCCGAGGGAGACGACGTGGCGGGAGGCTGGCTCGGCGAAGTCCGCGCCAAGGAAGACGCCGTCGACTGCTCCGCCTCCCGACGCGGACGACGCTACCACCGCAGTCGGCACGCCGGACAGCACCGTCCGCCCGCAGACCGACAACGTGCCGCCGGTGAGCTTGACGGACGAGGCAATCGTCATTTCTCTCTCTCTCTCTTCTCTTTCTTCCTCTGCTCCCTCTGTTACTTGTGTGATGGGGCGAGGCGCTGCTCTACAGTGCTGGACCGGGCGCACGGAGGAGTACCGGGACGCAACAGGGAGGCAGTAGCAACTAGCAAGGATGCGAGGAGCAGTGGGCGGGAAGGGTATCTGTAAATTCCTGTAATCGGGTAAAAGTAAGACAGCGTGACACATTTATTTTCCATAATTCATGCGTGATCAATTTCCTTCCGGCTGCTAATGGCGTTGATGCTTTCCTTATGCCACATTTACTTTCCATAATCTATGCATATGTCATCAATTCCTTTCTGATTTTCTTCCTTTTCTTTCTTGTGATTTGGGTTTCCAAATTATTTCAGGAGTAAATACCGTTTCAGTTTCCACCTCCATCCCCGCTGTTGAGAGGAGGGCGACCCGATGTAGATTGCTGACGGCTACCCTAACCAATGTCATCCGCGCCTCCCCCGACCGTCGCCGCATCGATAGAGCACCACCCTGGCGTCGCCACCGCAACTGCTGAGGAGGAGCAAACAACCGTCGCCGTGCATGCAGCAGCTGACGAGCTAACGCACCCTCTTCAATTCATGGACGTCATCTCCTGACGCGACAACGGTACCTTCTTACCGTCATCAACTCCTCTGTTGGCTAAATCATCCGACCCAACCCGGTGTGTGATGCAATCAACAAGGCATAATCCTAGCAGAATATTACAGTTTTACTTTAGAGTAGAGTGCATTCTAGGTCTTTAAACTATTTGGAGGTTCTCATGTAGATACGTGAACTCTTAAAATAAGATTTGGGTCCCTAAACTATTTCATGGTTCTCATTTGGGTCGTTAAGCTCTCAAAATAAATATTTGGGTCCCTAAACTATTTCGAAATTCTCATATGGGTCCATAAACTTTGATTTTGAGTTGGTGCTCCACATCATCGCCGCCGCTAGCTCCAGCCACCACTGAACAGCCACATCCCATCGTCTCTGCCAAAATGTCTCATCACTTGTCATCCTCAGATCGAGCTGATGGCTGCCATCATCTACTGTCGCCGTTAGGCATCGCCACTAGGCCGCAATCTTCAACCAGTCGCGCCGCTAAATGCCTGGAAAAGGAGATTGATGTTGTGTATGCCAAGGTTTGCATCTTCAAAAGTTCCTGATACCAAACTCGTAGAAGCGTGCAATATTATCCGGTATTTGGACCAGTACGAAATGTTTCTTCTTTTGTACCATGCATTCAAACCACCAGAAAAGCATATAATCACCGGTAGTATTCAAAGGTAAGGTCGAAGCTCCCATCAAACCCATGCAATTGACAAGCTGGCATGCCATGTCATCATGATTTGGGCGCAAGTCGCATTTTGGATAGCTACTTAGGCGCTAAGCAAGATTATGAACTCAAATATTTATTTTGATAATTTATGAACCCAAATAAGAACCCTAAAATAGTTTAACAACATAAATATTTATTCTAAGAGTTTATGAACCTAGATAAGAACCACAAAATAGTTTAAAGATCTAAGATGCACTTTACTCTTCGCTTTACCACAGCTACTTCGTCGTCCTCATCTTGGAGGATAGGTCTCTCCTTCTCTTCCTCCATTTTTCCCTTTTCGACCTCTCCTCTGGGCGTCTCTGGGGCTGGGCCTCTCTAGCCGCGTCAGATGATCAAATGCGTGCGTGTTCAATGTTTATTAATTTTGCCTCCAGCAGCAGAAGGGCACTGCGGGTATGCAGTGACCAGAAATGTGTGCCGATCGAGTTAGAGTTATGGTTTTATGGACGTTGGTGCGTGCCTTGGTGGACCGTTGGTGCATGCACGGGAGAGGAAATTAACTTTTTTATTTTTTCAATTTGTCAGTGTTGATTTGTTGTTTTGGAGGTTGACGAAACCAACTATAAAAAGGTGTGTGACGTAGGAGTTCCTTCACCGCCTGAGCCATGTGCAATCGTGTGGTTAGATGAGATTAGAAAGTTGGAAAAGTGTGTCCCCTACACTTTCAAAAAGGATTACTTTTACATGTATGGCGATGAAGTTGAAGTAGAGTAGCGAAATAGGGTTAATTTCGTCGAGAGTTTGTAATGCTAGAAACACTGAGTCGCTTCACTGCCTCCATAATTACGAAGAGCATAAATCAGATTAGGAGCCATTGAATTAAGAAGCAGATGTGCAGGGCCAAATCCTACTCCTCTCCAATCATAGTGCTTCAAGTGAAGGGGGGAAGCAATCAATGACTAGTAGAACAACAATTCACTAGAATTGATCTACCATTCTGCCGTACTAGTCCTACCACTTCTACAATTCAACAACAATCTTGTGAACCCTCTGTTTAGGCATGTCCTCCAGCTGAAAAATCATCAGGCCAGAGGAAGTGTCATAGGAGAACTCCAGTTCTGCTGAACCCAGCATGCACTTCTTAGGCCTGACAGAAGAATAGGCGCCAAACCTTCCACACCCTCTCACTTCCATGCAAACCAATCCGACGGCCTCTGAGCCAGAAGTGGAGCCGTTGTTGTCGAGAAGCTTGGCACCGTCAAGGAGGTGGTATGTCAGGCCTTCCACCGCACCGCCGCTGTTGAACATGTCGACGAGCCCGATCGGGGCGAACCTGAATCCAGGTGCCGAGTCCTAAAACAGTGTGACATGTCAATTGGTAAGGATCTCAAAGTCATCAATATTGTGTCCAAAGTACTCCCTCCATTTTTTAATTGATGTTGCCGTTGACTTTTCGAGTTATGTTTGACCTTTTGTCTTATTCAAAATATTAGCTTAAATATGCAAAATTATAAGTTATGTTTCAAATTTCTCCAGCGATAAAACAAATTATAACAAAATATTTGATAATTTTTAAACTTTTTTGAATAAGACGAGCGGTCAAACGTAACTCAAAAAGTCAACAGCGACATCATTTTAAAAACGGAGGGAGTACATGTCAGGATGGAAATGACAAGGGTGATTTCAGACACTGGGCAATTCACTAACCTTGATTGGTGAAACGGTGAGGATGTCATGCTCCAGGACCTTTAGGGAGATGGGCAATGCCGCGTCATTCGGGAGGAGGACAAGCTCACGGCTGGCATGGCAGTACACGGCGCAGTCGCCATTCCATTCAGGGTCTGTCACGACCTCAGAGATGAGATGGACATCGCTACCCTTGACGCCGCAGGTCAGGGCCTCGGTGCCAGTCTGGTGGAAGATGTTCTTCTTCTCCACGGAACTCCATGCCGCGCCTTGGCAGTTGTAGATGCCGAGAACGCCGGTGAACTTGTTCATGTTCCATATCTTAAGCAAGCTGCAGGAGATGAACCAAATCACGGCATAATATTGTCAGTGACATGAGCCGAGTAACATTTGTACCGATGGAACAGAAGGATGCCGCAGAGGGGATTGAGCTCACCTGACGCCGTCGCGTGCGGGGTCAGTGAAAAGGCAATCCTTGGTCGGTCGCCCAGGCAGACGAGCGCGGAGAACCGATCCGTCCGGCAAGACGATCTTCTTCAGCAGTTCGAAGTTGTGCTTCCCGGGGGCATCGCTGCAAATTCGTCACCAAGAACACATTCAGCCACCTGTCCAAACAGTTATACCGATATAGCATCGCAGTCGTTCAGAAGTAGAACAAATCGACCAACCTAACATAGACGGGGCCACCGCTGATTGCGCGGGCCGAGCCGTGGTATTCGCCAGCCGGATGGAGCGAGTGGAACATGTCCCAGTCCGGGAGCATGAACTCGCCCAAGAACACACTGTTGTACGCCACCGAGGCGATGTGGATCGTGTGCGACACGGGGTCCCTCGGGTAGAAATCATCTGACGCCCTCACCACCGCCGTCTGCTTGGAGCTGTGGATGTAAAATCACATAACGATCAATTTTGGTCATTAATTCCTCGTAGAGACTACAAAGTACACACTAACTGCAGTAATGATGGAAAGGATGAATTGGATCGCATACCAGTAGAGGGCGTCGGTGTTGTGGCTCATGCAGGCGATGATGCCGTTCTCCGGGAAGTTCTTGGCGATGGAGGCGTCGAGCGCCTGATGGTACTGCCTCGTGAGCTCCACGCGGCCACCGTGTCCGGCGCCGAGCGTCTCGAGGATGCACTGCACGTCGACCTTGACGCCGTCGACGCCGGCGGCGGCGAGGTAGGCGTGCAGCTCGTCGTAGAATCGGTACACGGCGCGCGGGTGCACGAGGCCGAGCCCCTGCATGGTGAGCACGTCGGTCTTCATTCCAGGCTCGTTCTCGGCGACTCCAGGCGAGATCTTGGGAAACTGCATGCTGGAGCGGTAGTGCTCCGTCCCGGCTTCGCCGGGCCGGACGCCGCCCCAGTAGCCGGTGATGGCGTGCCAGACGTAGACGTACTTGAGCCCGTACTTCTCCTTCGCCGCGCGCACCACGGTCTTGATGCCGGCGGCCGGGTCGTCGTCGCTCTGGAACTTCCTGTTCTCTTTGATGCCGGTGAGCCGACACAGGAGGGGCGGCTTATCCTCGCCGGCCGACTCGTCGGCGGTGGACTGGTCGGTGCCGACCGACTGCCAGCCGTCGTCGATGATGACGAACTTGGGCGGCGTGCCGCCGTCGGCGAGGCTGCGCAGCCCGGCCTCGACGCCCTCCTGGGTGACGTCCTGGTAGAAGGCGTCCCACGTGCACCACCCGAAGTAGTCAACGATGCCCGGGAGCTTCTTCTCGGAACGGAGCCGGAACGTCTTGAGCGTGGACTTGGCCGCGGCGACGGCGCCGGCGATGGCCTTGAACGGGTCGGCCTCCGCGGCGCCCACGAAGAGCGCGCGCTGGAAGGACCGCGCCCGCGTGTCGGCGTCGCCGCTCTCGACGCAGAGCTCCAGCGCGTCGCCCGCGCCGCCTTGGAGGCTGGCCCGGAACGCGCCCTCGACGAGCGGGAGGAAGACGACGTACGCGTCCTCGCCGCCGGCGCCGCCGGCGGCCTTGGACTCGACGAGCAGGAACTGCGTCTCGTGCGGGACGTCGGCGCCCTTGTCCCCCATCCGCTGCGCCATCCACCAGAGCTTGAACCGGAAGCACGCCATGAACCGCGCGCCCCTGCCCAACGAATCGCAAAAACAGAGTCAATGCGCGAACGAATCGGCAAGAGGGACCGATGGAAAGGGGGGAAAGTCCGCATCTTTGCGCCCGTGCTCTCATCAGATTCGAGAATCGAGATCGAACCTGAGGGTCCCGAGGGAGACGACGTGGCGGGCGTCCGGCACGGCGAAGTCGGCGCCGATGAAGATCCCGTCGACCGCTCCCCCCGCCGCGGCCGACGACGCCACCACCGCGTCCGGCACGCCGGACAGCACAGTCCGCCCGCAGACCGTCAACGTGCCGCCGGCGAGCTTGACGGACGAGGAGACCGTCATCTCCTCTCCCCCTTCGTTACCTTCCTCTCTCCTCTGAGATCTCTGTGCCGGCGAGAGGCTGCTCAACGGCGGCGACGACAATGACCCCTTGGTCGCCGCGAAAGTCCTAAACGACGAGCACCTGTTCCCGCATCGAACACACACGGAGAGAGCAAATCAAGTCAGCACACCAACGTCAACCAACAAAATGCTCTGGAGGAGAATGCAACTACGGGTCGATTGGCAGTATGGCACACGCACCGAGGTGGGACGACGGGAACAGGAGGCCGGGGACGAAGAGCGCGCGGCAGGGATGCGAGCAGCAGCGGGCGGGACGGGCGGGTATTTATACGGCGCGGCAGAGGGCGGGGCCGAGGCGAGGGGAACGAGGAGGAGGTGGAGGTGGAGGCGACGGCCCGCGTGCTGCAGCTGGAGCTCATCAGCCTGCGCGCCATCACGGACGGGCGGCGGCGGCGGTTAAATTCGTCGCTTGCGAGCGAGGCTGCGCGCTGCACGGGACGGGATCGGATTGGGTGGCCGCACCGCTCACACACAGCTGCTTTGGGGGTTGGGTCGCGTCGGCCCGTGTCTCCGGCTCCAATTTTCTCCGGCAAAGCAGAGCGAGCTTCCCCGTTTGGAACCGTCCCGGGAGGCAGGGCATCCGGTTGCAAAAGCAAAGTGGCTGACATGTGGGGCCACGGCACTTGGCTGTTCGAGAGGAGACGGGAGAGCGGGCGACACCAATTGGCTCGCGGCGTCCCGAACCGTCCGGTCTGGCGGACAAGCGGCCGCGCGCGATTGGGCCGCGTGAACCGGAGCGACGCGGCGGGATGGGGCCGAGGCTGACACGGCGGATCCCGCCCCACGCCGCCGGGACGAGACGGTTGATTGGTGAGAACTCGCGTGGGCGTGAGCTGTCGCGCCAATCCGCAGCTCCCCCGGGCCGGTCAGCGTCGGGGGCCGTCGTGCTGCGCGCGCCCGAACGGAACACGCAAGCCACGCCAACTCGTTCCCATCTCCCGCAACTTATCGGTCCAGGAAAAAAAAGAAACTTACGTGTGTTATGATCTTTCTCTTTCTTGTTCCGCTGCTTTTCGTTCGAACCTTCAACACTCGTTATCTTCTGAGAAAAATGCGGAAAAACTATTTCTATGTTTATCTTCGACGTGTGTTGGGGGAAAAAAAAATGTGTGTTACTCTTGTGAACGCGGAAAGCACGGATCAGTTGCCTGCCTGTGTTCTACGGTGAGAAGCCAACTCTATTTTTTTTTTTTCATGTTTGCTTGCATGGTAGTCAGAAGACAGCGCGAGAGCATGTTCGCTGCACGTTTTTGTTGGCACCTGTTTTGATGGTTACAGTATATTTTAGCCTCGTCCTCGTGCCACATCAGAGCCAATCATGTACTATAAATCGCTACTTTTATCGGCCTGCTAGTAGAAGGGAACAAGCCATGCATGTCAGTTTGACATCAACCCACACGCCATCTCCAGCCAGTTGTTTGTGGGAGAAGCTGGATGTGCCTGAAAGCAAAGGTTTCTGCAGACAATGACGACACCACTGCAATTTGCAATGCAATCATGTTCTAGTTTTCTCCATCGCCTGATACTGGTTATAGTACTGAACAGGTAAGCGAAATTGGTCGCCCTGTGATAGCTACGTCTACGGCTGGAACGAAAAGATCTTCAGAGAAAAGAACGCCAAGATCAGAAACAAACAACAAGTAAATATCACGAGCAGCTTACCACTTGCAGACATGCATGCACGGGTCCTGTACTCATGCAGGATTAAGAATGTACTAAGATGCGCATCTCACTTAGCGAACTTTTTATTTTTTAAGAGCACAAAAAATATCTCGGCGATGCCGACCTCGAAATGAACGATGGAGGAGAGGGAGACGGCCGAAGATAGTTTTCTGCCTGATCTTCCTCTCATCCAGTTGGAATACAGATCTGCTTGGTACGGCCCTCCCACCCTCCCTGCCTACGAAATTTTCTTTGCCAATCTTGGTTGCTTGTCTGCTTGCATCAGTGCGAGTGAGGACAAGCTGAGAACGTACCGCCATTGGACAAGCGATGGCGGCTGCTCAAGACATGGTGAGGCGGCTAACTGAGCCCTCGTGACGGGCCGGGCTGGACAAATGACGATGGATTATGCCAGCTATGTCACTCTTTTTCTGAGATATATACTAAACGGATGCAAGAAACATTGCGGCCGGCGGTAGCACAGTGGGTTACGATGTTAGAGTAGACACTTCTGCTATGATATTTGGAACAAATATCATGCCGATTATTTAGTGGTCACAACATGGTAGGGTCTGTCGATCAGATCGTGGAAATGCTGTTGCGTGACATGGCCTGCATTGTTGCAATGGGCAAAGGTTTGGTCTGGGGGTCATTTTCTAGTTTAGCTCTCTTGTACATGTGCATTTGGTATTTCTGTTGATTCAGAGTATTAAATATTTTGGCTACGAGCAAAAATATGGCAAGAACGCATTTATGAAGTCTTGAAATAGACAGCCAAAATTTAACACATCCAGTTTCATCAAATGAGAGAAACTAAGTAGTAGTACGTGCTTCTATGAAACACAACTGGAGCATAGCATAACGTGCTCCAGATCTGGATGCTTGCGGCCTTCCCAAGCAACTATGAAAGGTCGAAGCTTGTCACTGAATTTGCTCGTAGATCTCTCTAATGTAGAAGTTCAGAAAGACCCAAAATTTTGAATTCGTTTCTAGTCTTTGTGCTGTGTTCTGAATATATCCTCTGTTGGCCTGTTGGGAGTGCTCAGTCAGTTGTGGAGAATCATTCGCTAGTATCCTACTGGTGAGTACATGAGACATTGCTGTCATTTCCCCCCATTTGTTTTTCCTAATAGTACAATGTTTTGAACACAAAACAAGTAGGCATCCAATGGAATTGAAGGACAAAAGAAAAAAAACATTAGCAAGATTGATGCAGAGCCTAGGTTGCTGCTCTGCTCCACCACGTGGCAAATACTGAAGCGTTTAGAAATGAACATTATGTTAACGTGGCAGATGATCACGGATTGGTATGATGAACTGGCAAATTATTAATAAAGACCTATAAGTTCATCCACTCGACTTATAGTTGAAATCTACTCTTCATAAGGAAAAAAAAAAAAAAGAAGAGGCAAAACCCTCAACTTGAGCCGAGAGATGAGTTTCCGTGTGTAATTTCTTGTTTATCTCTGATCAGGGCAAAGCATTTCTGAATATCACAGAGCAGTACTTCAGAAACACTACTAAATGATTTTCTCGTGTCATTATCTTATAGATTACAGAAATTTATAGACACCTTCCCGCCCTCCCTGCTGCGTTCCAGTGCTGTTGTTGGCATCACTGTTGGTGCGTCCCTGCAATCTCAGAGGGAGCAGAGGAAGAGAGAGAGGGAGAGGAGATGACGATTGCCTCGTCTGTCAAGCTCGCCGGCGGCACGCTGTCGGTCTGCGGGCGGACGGTGCTGTCCGGCGTGCCGGACGCGGTGGTGGCCTCGTCGGCCGCGGCGGGGGGCGCGGTCGACGGGGTGTTCATCGGCGCCGACTTCGCCGAGCCAGGCTCCCGCCACGTCGTCTCCCTCGGCGCTTTGAGGTCATTCACCTCAGAGCAAGAAAACGAACCCATTTTTCTAAGCCGTTCCACTCGCCATGGTATTGATTTTCGTTTGGGTGATGTATGGTCGTGCAGGGGCTTAAGGTTCATGGCGTGCTTCCGGTTCAAGCTGTGGTGGATGGCGCAACGGATGGGCGACAACGGCAGCGACGTCCCGCACGAGACGCAGTTCCTGCTCGTCGAGTCCAAGGGCGCCGGCTCCGGCGGCGAGGACGCGTACGTCGTGTTCCTCCCGCTCGTCGAGGGAGCGTTCCGGGCCAGCCTCCAGGGCGGCGCGGGCGACGCGCTCGAGCTCTGCGTCGAGAGCGGCGACGCCGACACGCGCGCAGCGTCCTTCGAGCGCGCGCTCTTCGTGGGCGCCGCGGAGTCCGACCCCTTCGCGGCCATCGCCGGCGCTGTCGCCACGGCCAGGTCCTGCCTCAAGACGTTCCGGCTCCGCGCCGAGAAGAAGCTCCCGGGCATCGTGGACTACTTCGGGTGGTGCACCTGGGACGCCTTCTACCAGGACGTCACCCAGGAGGGCGTCGAGGCCGGGCTCCGCAGCCTCGTTGCCGGCGGCGCGCCGCCCAAGTTCGTCATCATCGACGACGGTTGGCAGTCCGTTGGCACCGACCAACCCAACCCCGACGGAGACGCCGAGCAGCAGCGCCTGCCTCGGCTCACCGGGATTAGGGAGAACAGCAAGTTCCAGAACCCCGATGACCCTGCCGCCGGCATCAAGGCGGTGGTGCGCGCGGCGAAGGAGGAGCACGGGCTCAAGTACGTCTACGTATGGCACGCCATCACCGGCTACTGGGGCGGCGTCCGGCCCGGCGCCGCCGGGACGGAGCACTACCGCTCCGCCATGCAGTATCCCAAGATCTCGCCGGGCGTCGCGGAGAACGACCCCGGGATGGAGACGGACTGGATCACCGCGCAGGGGGTCGGCCTCGTGCACCCGCGCTCCGTGTACCGCTTCTACGACGAGCAGCACGCGTACCTCGCCGCCGCGGGAGTCGACGGCGTCAAGGTGGACGAGCAGTGCATCCTCGAGACGCTCGGCGCCGGCCACGGCGGCCGCGCGCAGCTCACCAGGAAGTACCACCAGGCGCTCGACGCCTCCGTCGCCAAGAACTTCCCGGAGAACGGCATCATCGCCTGCATGAGCCAGAATACCGACGCCCTCTACTGGTACGCGACCTGATCTGTCCCCTGTCTCGTTACAGACTCTGAAAATTAGTCCCCTGCATGTGCCTGGAATCAGTGGGCAAGTTTTGTGATGTGACGTGACAAATTGGCAGCTCCAAGCAGACGGCGGTGGTGAGAGCGTCAGATGATTTCTTCCCGAGGAAACCCGTGTCGCACACGATCCACATCGCCGCGGTGGCGTACAACAGCGTGTTCCTCGGCGAGTTCATGCTCCCGGACTGGGACATGTTCCACTCGCTCCACCCGGCCGGCGAATACCACGGCTCAGCCCGCGCGATAAGCGGTGGCCCAATTTATGTCAGGTTGCTCAAATCATCCCACCCTTTGCTCTGACTCGGAGCAATTGTGATGCTTGTGTTCTAAATTTGCTAGTTCTTGGTGACCCAATTATAGTGATGCCCCCGGGAAGCACAACTTTGAGCTGCTGAAGAAGATCGTCTTGCCTGACGGCTCCGTGCTCCGCGGACGTCTTCCTGCGCGGCCCACCAAGGATTGCCTGTTCACCGATCCGGCTCGCAACGGCGTCAGGTGAGCCCAACGTCTCTCTGATGCAGCACTTGTGTTCTGTTCATGTATAGTTTCAAATGTTGTCTGGAGCTTGCCTCTGACAATTTGTTGTGCCATGCATGGCCTCGATCCGTTCTGCAGCTTGCTCAAGATATGGAACATGAACAAGTTCACCGGCGTCCTCGGCGTGTACAACTGCCAGGGCGCGGCTTGGAGTTTCGCCGAGAAGAAAACCATGTTCCACCAACCAGCACCGAAGCTCTGACCTGCGGCGTCAAAGGCAGCGACGTCCATCTCATCTCCGAGGCCGCGACGGACCCTGATTGGAACGGCGATTGCGCCGTGTACCGCCATGCAAGCGGTGAGCTTGTCCTTTTACCAAATGGCGCGGCACTGCCCATCTCCCTCAAGGTCCTGGAGCAGGACATCCTCACCGTATCACCGATCAAGGTCAGTGAAGTGCCCAACGTCTCGTATCAGCTCTTGCTATTTCCAGCCTGACATGTACTTTGAACACAAAAGTTTGGTGATTTTGAACTACTTGCCAATTAACGTGAGACTTTGTTTCAGGACTTGGCACCAGGATTCAGGTTCGCCCCAATCGGCCTCGTCGACATGTTCAACAGCGGCGGCGCGGTGGAAGGCTTGACATACCACCTCCTCGACGGCGCAAAGCTTCTCGACAACAACGGCTCCACTTCTGGCTCGGAGGCTGTCGGATTAGTGTGCATGGAGGTGAGAGGGCGTGGAAGGTTCGGCGCCTATTCTTCAGTCAGGCCTAAGAAGTGCATGCAGGGTTCAGCCAAACTGGAGTTCTCCTATGACACTTCCTCTGGCCTGATGATTCTTCGGCTGGAGGACATGCCTAAACAGGGGGTTCACAAGATTGTTGTTGAATTGTAGTAGTGGTAGCACTGGTACGTCAGAAATTCAGAGATCACTTCGAGTGAAATGTTGCTTCCCCTGTGATGAGAGATACTAGAAGCACTATGATTGGAGAGGGGTACCATTGGCCGTGCACATCTGCTTCTTAATCCAATGGTTCTGCTAATGCCCTTTCTGAAAGAGTAATTCTTTCTCAAAGTTTTTTCTTATTATTTCCTTTGAGGAAACAGCATAGTCTAAAATCCAACTCCTAAAAGCCATCGTCTGTTCACCATGGCACTGAGACCAAATAAACACTGCCATATTGAAATCTACAAAAGTTATTTTCCTATCCCGTCGTGGCATTTTTATAATATGATATTTTTGAAAAATGTTTATCACATTTGAACCCTCCAAAAAAGTATTCCTAGAAAACAAACTCTTCTTACGGCGCCGCGTTATTTGGCTCCGTAGCCCTCTCCTCACAGCCCAGATGAATTAGCGTTGTATTCTGCCACGTCAGATGAAGAAGCGTGCTTTTGTTTCGCGCATATATGTAAAAGTGATGGTGTCACGTAGCGCGGCAGGGATCTCTCTCACAGAGATATAACGAGAACAAACCAAACTGAATATTATTAGTGCTAAGCATTGCGCAGTGCCAAACTAAATACTTAAGACATCATTGTTCAGGCGATCGGCAGCCGTTGATCAGGATCAGTGGTACACCAGTCGAACAAGTTAGTCTGATGTATAGAGTTTTCCTTTGCTGATTGTCATTAGTCCGAACAAGTGTCTGACATTAGCATGTAGTATAACTATTGCTCATTTGCTGACTGTCAAGTCTGAAATCCATTGAATAACACTAGGTTGAGCAAACTGGGGAATTCAGCGCAACCTTCATAAGGAAACAGAACTAGTACTAGATGTCTGACCACCAAAGTTTAGAACTTCAGAAAGATTAAACAAAAAGCCACCTCATTACGAGAGTGGAAATTATTTACAGACGACCACCATACGCAACTTGTCACGCCACTGCACTCCGCTGAATCCTAAACTGCAGCGGTCAGATCTTAGAATCCCAACGATTTGAGCATGCCGCAATCCTGTAGTTCGACTTCTTCTGACTTCTTTGGCTTGTGATGAGCCCATTCCATCATCTGCTTTCGCCGCTCCTCTGCAAGGTCCCCTGTTTCTTCCTCGTCCTCCATTTCAGATATGCTATCGAGCAGTGATTCTTCTGCTTTGCTTAGCTGCAGCTGAAGCCTCTTTTTAAGTTTCACAAGCAGCGTCGAGAAAGCGATCTTACCGTCACCATCAACATTCTTGCACGAGATGTGGTATGCCCAGTCTGTCTTCAAAAGCTCTGACGCGGATACATCATCACAATGGACGTCGACCGAATCGTTGAAGACACCAGACACCACCATTCCATCATCCAGCACTATATCAAGCTTATCCACAAAGAACCTGAATGTCAAAACTTTTGCCGCGCTACGTGACACCATGAGCAGGGAGCTCTGCGTGCGCCCCGAACGATCCCTGCTGCTGATTACCTTCCGTGTAACTCCCCACGTTTCTATTGGATCAGAGTAGTCTTGCACAAACCCCAAAGTTTCGAGAGACCTTGATGACGACGCTGATGCCTGTGACGTACAGCGTACTGTCTTTGAAACGGGAAGAACACGCTCGCCATCCTCCACCCTCCGGAGCATGGCCCGAAGGCTTTCTTGTCCAACGCACTTGCAAGAAACTTGCTTGTTACTGTTCATTGATAGCTTGAACTTGGAGTAACAATGCGCCGCTGCAGGTTGCACTTCGCTGAGGTCCCATAGAGCAGCGTCCCATACCGGAGCCCGGAGGAGCTCGTGCAGATGGCTTCGCCGCCGCCGCTGCCGCCAGCTCTCTTCTCCACTTCTCCTCGTTTCGCTCGAGGATTCTCATCCGCTCCTCCTCCTCTCGCTTGATCGCTTCCTCCTGCTGCACCCTCCTCGCCCTTTCTTCCTCCGTCTCCGAACTCCGCCTCTCCATCTCTTGATCCTCCTGCACACGCATCTGATAGAGCTTCCTCGCCAAGTTCTCCACCGGAGCGGCGATGTCGACGATGTGGATCCCGTCCTCCGCGTACAGCCTCTCCTCCGTCCACCCGGAGGGGAGGCGGAACCAGTGCTCGGAGAATCGTAGATCCACGGTGGCGCCGCTCCCACCCAAGGAGAAGATCGTGTCATGGAGCCGCACGACGAGGTCCCGGACGTGGGACGTCACGGTGATGCCGCGTCCCCCGGGCAGGCCCCGGATCACGGCCACCTCCATCCACGGCGCCGACGACCCCTCCTTGTGAATCACGTTCCTCTCGCGGTAGTGCTCAATCGAGTAGTACTCCGCATCGATGATGCCCGATAGAATCCCCGGACGGTCCGGCTCGCCGGAATCGCCTTCCGATCTGTGCACCACCTGCCTGCGCGGCTCGCTCAGCGCCGTGCTCCGGAGCGTTGCTCCCGTGAGCGCGCGCGACGCGGTTCGAGCGCGCGGTCACCGCGGGTAGCTCGATCAGTGCCCGCAACGTGTAGCACCGGTAGCTGAGAGATGCTACCCGCAGTGCGGAGTATCCCCTCGTCCTCCGGCATAGCATAGACTCGCGCCGCAGCTCAGGCCAGCTGAGTCCCTGTGACTGCGCTCGGCCTGCGAGACTCTTCAAGCCGTCGGGGGCTTCTTCTCGAGTCTGTGCACCACCTGCTCGACCTGATCGTGCTCATCGGCGCGGCAGAGGGGATGGGAAAGGTCACCCCTCGCCTCTCTGGTAAGAAGCGGCGGCTGCTCCGGTGAGACCACGAGACCCGGGCCTTCTTGACGGACACCTTCAAGGAGTAGAGGGCACAGGGGCGGTCGGTAGTGTTTCGTCCGTATCTCGTACACGCACCGGGACGTCGGGCCGAAGGACGCCATGAATCGCTCGAGTAGGCAGAGCAGCCAGCGGCGCATCTCCTCCTCGTCGTCATCATTCTTTTTGAAGGACGGCTCCCACATCAAGGGAGATTGCAGTGCAGGTTTCCCCTCCTCCGCCTTGCTGGACATGGCCGCCGTCGGGATGGTAGGGCTGGCGCAGGTGGCAGAAATCGGAGAGGTGCCGCACAGGGTCGGTTTGCAACGCGAACGCAGAGCGCAGGCAAAAGAGTGGAGGACCAAAACGCTGCCGCACGATCGGTTTGAGGGCCCACGGGGATTTGTTCCACGACCAAAGGCTCTTTTTAAAAGCAGGATTTGAAAACATAGGAACAGGATGGCATATGCAAAACAAAAGATAGAAAAACACAAGAATTTTGTTCGAGTGGTTGTTTGGATAGACCACAGGAAAAACGTCTTTAAAAAGAGGTCTCGCTAGAGGCTTTTTTTCTAAGTTTTTCCTATAAAATCGGTTCCATAGAAATTTTTCCTTCAAAATAACTATGTCTCATTCCTATGAACCAAAAGATGCTATGGTGTCAATTTCTATAGGAATGAGATTCCTATGTTTTTCCTACAAAATTCCTTTGAACCAAAGGAGCCTTTATTCATTTCTTCTGATGGGTATAAATATTGGATGCGACTAACCGGCTACTAGCTACCAGCGTCGTCTTCCTCGCGGCTGACCTCCAGCCCGCCGACCAAACCGCCGCCCTAGCCGCTCCGTCACCTCCCGGCGTCATCGCTGCCCGCCGCACCCTCCCTGCCCCCGCCCGCAACCTCCTCCCGCGGCCGGCGGCGCCTCGCCGTCTCGCCGCGCTGCCCACACTCGCCGTCGCCACCCCTCTCGCCCCGCCCGCCGCTAACCACTTCGGCACGGCTCCCCCACCCTAGCCCTGCCCACCGCCGCGGCTGGTGGCGCCCGCGCCGTCTCGCCGCCCGGGCTGGCCTGCCGCCGTAATTGATGGTCGGAGGGCAGAGGAGGAGAGTTGGGGGGCACAAACCCTGTTCCTTAATGGATCCTCTGGACGCCTACCACCGTCCGCCACCACCTACCGACGCCCGGCGCGCCGCGCCGCCCGCCCGCCGCCGCTCGCCGCCTCCCGTCCATAACCAGCTCGTGCGACGTGGCTACCGCTAGTTGGTCAGACTTTTCCTATGGAAAACCGTATGATACCTCAGCATCAATGTCATTGTTTTTTAGTCAGACTTGTTTTTAAAATTGAACAAACTGCTTCATGAGCTGTTCGCATGAAGACAGTGCGGTTCACCAGAATCTATATCATTAGTAATGCAATTGTTCTTGGCATTCTGAATATAATTGCCTAGAGGTTCTTGGTTGCTAGTATAGTTCTTTCCCCAGATTTTTGTTGATGAGAAAAGCCCAGAATAATGAGATATCTTCCTAGGATCTACTGTCCGTTGATAATATGCAATTGAGACTGAGATATAATATGAAGGAAAACGTCCTCACCCCGAAGTCCCATTCACCATAAAGATTTTGATCCTCTGTATCACTCCATACATAAGTGTCACTGTGTCAGCCAACATTGTCTCGGAACAAATTTTCCTTTAGCAGAAACACTCTATGTTAAAAGTCACCGAACTGCAAACAGTGCATTCTGGGCGAAGTAGTTCGAAACTGAACGATGGTTTTCCGGTTGAAGTCTCTTTTGGCTAGTAACAGTGATACATTTATCTCGAAAATTAGTAATGCCATTGGTCTGCATGGATCAGTATATACTTACAGTTACAGTTAATGAAATCAAGTGGTAACAATAATTCTGAATGCTTCAAACATCTATTTCACAGAGGAGAATAATTCAGTGCACGGAGTAGAGCAATGAGTGAGGCATTAGTGCCAAAACAATGAAGCTGCAAATTTTTACTTCAATTTGTAGCTCAAGAATAGATTCATACCCAGTGATAGCAACGTTGGTACCCAATTCAATCAACCATTGTTCCTTTCTAGCTTCTCATGGCCAGTTTCATCAAAGGACCCTGCCATAGAAGATACAACAAGGGAAAATCAACATTGACAGGAGAGGGAGAACTCGTTAAAATATCGTCTTTTGTGGGAGGTAATTTCAGTTTTTTATGATAAACAAAGATTTCCAAATATTTAGCATTTTCAGCCTCTCCGAAAGCAGATAAAAAAGTGGTAGAGAAAATGTGGTGATTGATATTATATTCTATGGAGACATAAATTATGGTCAAGTGAGTGCTTTGAGCTAGCGGTTTGACAATAGAAGCTTTATTTTTATTTGAAGAAACTCAATGACTATCATAAATATTCTTTTGCTCACCCACAAATTAAGGAGAAATGCAATTACTACGAGACAATTAAAAACAATCACCCATTGTACAAGTAGTCTAATGAAACCGTCTCAAGATTATGAGACGGACTATGAGACAACACCTTTGTACTTGCCCTTATGTGAAATTGCAATATCCATGCACGACACAACGATTATTTCTCTGGAAAGTCATATCAAAGTATAGGGAAAATGTGATGTCTGATGTGAATATAAGGCTATATTTGTTTCTCAATGATCTATCCTCATGTGGTTGATCATGTTTAACATATTAGGATGTGCAAGACTTGCCCCAAAGAAAAAAAGTAAGTATCAGGACATGTTGATTAAATGGTAATGCAAATGCAATACTGAATGTCTAAGAGACTTCTGTCACACTTTTCTAAGTGAAATTGCCAGGCACACAGATCCGTGCTACCAGTTAACCATTATGTCAAAATAGATGTTTGTGTGTTTGTGTGCATGAGCATCAAGATTTAAGGCAAAAAAGAAAAAACAAAACAACGTGTTCACCTTGACGTGATTCGGCGTTTGTGTGCATGAGCATCAATATTTAAGAGAAAAAGCAAAACCTTGACGTGATTCTGGGTGTTGAAAATAGGGGAGGGATGCAACCATGAGACAAAGCAATGACTCCTGGTCGCCATCGTGCCGCTGCTTGTGTTTTCGCAGGGGCACCTCACCCTAGTGGCGCTGCTGCTGCGCACAACGCCGGTGGGGACGGGGCCGCTGCATTCAACCAACAGAGAAAGGGCTTTGGAGGAGTGAGGAGGGGGTGTATGCGCAGGGAATACCGGGCCTCCATGAGCTGGTCATGGCACAGGCTTCACCTCCATTAGAGGCGGCCACGGAGTCTGCACTATTTTCCCCTTTCTTTCTTTTCCCTTCTATTCGCTGGGTGAAAAGATCCATAAGGTGGAGGAAAAGAGACGAGGTGGAAGGATCCTATTGCAAGGTTGTGTTTTGAGCCTTTGTGAAGGTCCCTAATGCAAACAGGCATAGGTAGATCGGATGAACATTATTCATTAGGAGGTGGATCCGATGGTCTTTGTTAGGTGGATGACGTGGATGCGACATTTTGCGAAGAAACCACGCCGTTTAATATTCGTTTGGTGAAAAGATCCAGAAGGGTGGAGGAAAGGAGAAGAGGTGTGTAACAGCCCAAAAATTTAAATACAATAAAATTCACTCAGAAATTGAACTTTTTAGAATTATAGGTAATTCCATGTTTTTACAAGAATAAAACCTCATTAGAGTAGACCAATAAATGGAATATGAGAATTTCTAAAATAAAAGTTCGTGCTCAAGTGCTTGTTCTCTTTTTTTTTCCTTTTATCTGGATTTTATTTGGTGTTTATCTCTCTCCCAAATTTGAACTCTATTCAAATTTGTCCAAACTCAAAATCCAGGAAATGTTCAAACATTTTCTTTTTCCGGGCTCCCTCCTTTCTCAATTCTTTTGGCCGGCCCAGCTCATCTCTCTCTTTCTCTTTTCCTTTTTCCCGAGCGGGCCGCTTCTTTCCTTCTTCTCTCCCTGGCCCAGCGCAGCCGCGCGGCCCGGCCCAGCCCAGCGACGCTGTCGTCTTCCTCCAGAGAGGAGCTCTCTCGAGCTCTCTTGCCGCGCCGCCGCTGTCCTCCCTCCTCTCTCTCCCTTTCCACCTCGGCATCCTGCGCAGCTGTAGCCATACCGCCGGGACGTCACCTTGGCCATCGAGCTGTCGCGTCGCTGTACGGGGCGGCGCCGCACCATTTAAACCATGGATGGGGGCGCCGAATTTCCCGCTCTCACAGCGGGGCGACGAGCTCGCCAGCGACGACCGGAAGCGCCGTCTGCCTTCGTGACCAAGCCGCCGACCTCGTCGTGCCGCAAATTGGTCCAACCAGGGGTCGCCACGCGCCATACCGTCAAAAATATCCTCGCCGGCGAGTCTCTCTCCCTCTCCCTCTCTCCGCCGGTTCACCGCACCTCCAGCCACCTAGGCGTACGAACCTGCAGAAGCCCACACCGCGCCGCAATTTTGACCATCCTCGAACCCTGCGCCAAGCCACGCATTCAAAGCGCCGCAGATAAGTCCGTCGCCGGAAAATATCGCCACCAGCGATATTTCTCGCGCGAACCGCCTCCCTTCCGCCTATAAATAGGCCCGCACCCCTCCTGTGCAGCTCCCATTCACCACCATTCCACGAATCGAGCACCGCATCCCTCCAATCGCCGTCTTCCCCTTTTCTTCCCCAACGCCGGCCGCCGCGCCATTCTCGCCGTTCCGGTAAGCTTCTCTTCACCTCTCTGTCTCTACAGCATCTTCATTACTTCCTTGCTCGATGCCGAGCTCAAACTCCAGCCCTCCTAAACCCTAGCCCGGTGAGCACCGAGCGCCGCCGTCCGCCGCCGTGAGATCTCGTCGCCGGCCACGCACAAGGCCGCGCTAGCCCAACCGAGCACGCGCACGCACTCCACGCACTCGCGCGCACCTTTCCCGGCTACACAAACACGCCCTATCGCACGCACGCGCGAGATCCTATCGCGCGCCGCCGCCGCGGCCAACTCCGGCGAGCCTGAGCAGCTGCTCTGATGCTCGCCGTCGACGACATGTACCTCTCCTAGCTCCGCCGTCGCACGCACAGTCTCCACGGCAAGGTCTCATCGCCTCTCGTCCCTGCTAACCGCCGGCAGCGAGCTCTC
This sequence comes from Eragrostis nindensis, assembly GCA_012490785.1. Classification (NCBI taxonomy): domain Eukaryota; kingdom Viridiplantae; phylum Streptophyta; class Magnoliopsida; order Poales; family Poaceae; genus Eragrostis; species Eragrostis nindensis. Next base: position 71,765 of record JAAXCT010001810.1, read on the forward strand.
CGGCGAGCCACCGCCGCGCTCCGCCCAGCGCCGCCGCTCCGCTGACCCGGTCACGCGCTCGTCCGACGTGGCGCTGACGTGGCCACCGTTTGACCCCGATCCGCCTGCCACGCAAGCACACGGGTCCCACCACATAATCCCAGTCAGCATCTCTATCTCTCTTTTCTTCCATACACCCGGACCATGTGAACCACACTCACATTCGCCTCCGGTTCACATATCTCATACACCTAGTCTACAGCACAGTAACCTGGGGTACACTATGCAACCCGACCCCACCAGTCAGCCTCTGAATCCGAAGCTATTTTGCTAGATCCACCTGGCTAGTGCACACAGAATTCCATTTCAAGACCTTTCCTTTGTAGAAAAATTCCAGAAAAATTTCCAAAAATATCTTATATTCCTTAGATTATTTTGCCACCTTTTCCCAACCTTAGAAAAATATAATATTCCCAGGATAAATAAGAACCTATAAGAAATCTGATTCCTTTTCTGTATACCCTAATTCCACCTTTCTAGATTCTTTTAATAGATTCTTTTCCCTGAAAGTTTTCATTTAATTCAATCCTATCTATTCATATCAATCCCAATTCTATTTGAGCTTATTTGATTATTTAATTGGATTTTGTTTAGTTGCATTTATTTTATTTTGCGATAGATATTTATTCGTCGGTAATTTGCGTATTTTAGCTAACGAGGAGTTCGAGGAGGAACCCGAAGACCCGGATTACGAGGAGGAGCACGAGGAAGAGTTTGAAGGCAAGTCCTAACTATCCTTGATCATTTTGATCCTATGATTTATAACCACATCCGATGAATGGCCTGATATAAATGCTTGTATATGATGCATGCTTATTTTATTATTTGAAATGTTGTGTTAGTTATGAACCTATTAGGGTAGCAATCCTGGATATTGATGTCTGTTACCTTGATAAACCTAGGGTGTTCCTTCATTATGCTATAATAATGCTGGATTATTGCCTTGATATTAGAATGCTTAGGGATTTACTACAACTATCTAGTTGTTACACAATATTCATGACTTTTAGTGAAATGTGTGAAAATGTGTGCTTGGTCTGTGTGAGTAAATAAAATGGGAGGGTAATAACCAACTAGTGTGTTGGGGTGAAGTGGGATATTTTCAGGCAGGGGCGAGATGGTGATCGGTGATTAGTGATAGGTGGAAGATGCTCGCCTCGGCCGGTTAAGGACCGGTTCTTGTAACAATCAACCTAGTGAATCCCGTGCAACCAACAGATCCTGTTATGGGCAGGACTTGACCCTAACTTTCTGGTGCCTATCACTTGATCCACCTGGGAGGCAGTAGTGCAACGAGCAACCAGGAGCAGACACGATATCTTAATTGGTCGTTGTCCGACTTGGCCATTGGGCCATTGACTTCTTATAGTCGCATTATAAGTCCCTGGGTCAGTAATGGCTCGTGGGTGGGATTGTGGGGACACTCGGGAAAGGTGGGTTTCGCTATGTTACTCTCTTGCTAAGAGTGATGTAGTCTGTGGGTAAAGATGTACACCTCTGCAGAGTTAAAATCTATCCGGATAGCCGTGGTCGCGGTCACAGACGCGCTAGGTTGAGTTCACAATGATTAGTTTTACTTACTCCTTGAAGTGTGAGTGGGCGGTGGCTTCCCCGTGTTTTAGAAGTGAGAGTCGGTACGGCTGTGCGCCCGAAGGCTCGCCTAAAATCTGGGAACTGGCGGGATTGACATATCTCCCCGAGGGCCAACCCACTTAATCATGACAAACGATTTCTTTATAAAAGATTTATGCTTTTAAAATAAACCCTGTATTAAAATAAGCCTTTTGCTAAAATTTAAGCCCTATAACCTAACCTTTCATACAGCCTTATATGCATCTATAACCCTTTGAGTAGTGTTAGGACTTGCTGAGTACCTTATGTACTCACCCTTGCTTTAATCATTCAGAAGGAGATGTTCAGTATGAAGACGGTGGTGACGAAGAGTAGGATTCGCGTTCTTCACCCGAGTTGCCTGTAGTTGTTGGACTCTCCGCTTTCCGCTTTATATTGTTAGTTTGTGGCCAGGCCTGCCGGCCACTCTGGTATTGTAATTTGAAGTCTTTACAAGACATTTGTGGTATTGTAATAATAATCGTAGTATGGACTTGGTATTATCTTTGTTTTGTGCGTATCAACTACTGATCCAGAGATTGGTACGGTAAGCACAGTGGATTCGAGGAATGGGGTCCGACATAGTGGTATCAGAGCCGTACTTGGCCGTAGGACGCAACCCTAGGAAAAAACCACCGCCGAGAGTTTCTTATCTTGACACAGAAACTATTTTACAAATATTCTTCCATATCTATCTCTCTTTTCCCTCTAAGTCTATTATTAAATGAATTATAAATTTTCTCCTTGATCTGTTCTAACATCTCCAATTTGGTTTGGCAGATGGAAGAAGGTCCCTGGACTTGGTCTTATGCTAATGAAGACAGTGGTTTTCCTGTACTCCTGGCCGACACCGTGAAGAAGATGGGATACACCCGAGCCCCGTATTATCATTGGCAGGAAACCGTGAAGCAGGGAGCACCGATCTGCATGATGTGTGTACATGTTGATGGAGTCCCTCCCCATTCTGACATACAGCCATGGGTTGGGAAGGTCACAGGCGCAAGGTTTGAGGATACTCTGCAGATGGCCGCCCGAGGAGTCTTACTGGAGCTCTGCGAGAAGAACATCGGCTTCAGCGGAACCACTCCTTTCAAGTACTTCCCTGTGAAGGATGTGGATAATGAAGTTTGGAAGCATCGTGAAAAGGCTACACTTGAGGGTCCCACCCAGACAGTTGATGATCCTACTTTGGCAGCCACCGCCTGATATTTGCTGGCCCTGGACAACTTATATTAAGACCACGCCCATGAGTGGGGCAAGGCTCATAGGCATGCCATGAGGGCGGAAGAGAAGATCAAGGACTTGGAGAGGCAGCTGGATGTGGCTCAGAATCAAGCCATAGAAGCTGAGGAGCGCGCCAACCAAGCCCTGAAGACCATGGCAGAGAGTGCTCAGCGCCACGCCCAAGAATTGGAGGCCCTGCACCAAGTGGGGATATGTCGAGGCGCCCGCACCAGGCAGACTGCAAGGAAGCGGAACTTCGTTGCCTCCACCAGTGGTGAGCGCCAGCTACCCCCTACAGCCCCTGTTTTGGATGATGCCGCTCGAGGAGCAATCTCTCGTCAGGGACCTACAGATGGGAACAGATCTGAGGACGATGATGAGAGTGATGATGACGACTCACATGGCTCTGACGACTCCGATGGACCTGATGGCCAGGATGGGGGTATGGATATCTCTGAAGTTGCGGAAACAGAGGAAGATCCAGAAGATGACCCAGAAGAGCCACCTCAGGAGGGTGACCAGGCAGATTCCACCGCACCGATGGTTGAGGACGCCGCTCCAGGTGTTGAGGATGCCCCAGAAGATGCTGAGCCTGACAGTGGGCTTACCTTTCATAACCCGTTCATAATCAATGATGATGACTTCAACCTCTACGAGGAGTGGCGCAGGGATCGTGGGATCAGTGGTTGAGTAGCTCTAGCAGAGTAGTAGTACCTTGGAGCTTTTGTACCAGTAGGTAGCAGCAGCTATCCTAGTAGCTAGTGGTATCTTAGTAGAATCCTAGTAGCGGGTAGTATCCTAATAGTTTGTATGACTCGTTTGTAGTACGTCTTGTATAATACACCCTATCTAATGAATAAAAGTTGTCTATGCTTGTAATCTAGAGTGTTTGTGTGTATTTGCAAGTTTCTTGGTTCTTTGGTTGAGTGCTTGGGTGATTCAAGAACAATCTACCTAAATAACTACCTAATAAATGGAACTAATAGTTTTGTACCTGCTACAACTCCTGTCTTACCCTCACTTATAGAAACAGGATGCCGCCAAAGAAGAAGTCTGCTCGCATCGAAGCTCGTCGTGAGCGTGATGCAAAAGTTGCCGAAGATGACAATCGTAATGAACAGACCGAAAGGGGCAGGACATCCACTAGAGGAGGAAGAAGACTACCGCCGTAATCGATCACCCCGAAGGAATGATAGGAGAAATGAGCGGGACAATCGTGAGGAACATGAAGGGAGCTGTCATGATGAGAATGACGGAGATCGTGAGGAAGAAGTGAACCAGAACAATACCGCCAGGAATAACCAAGTCAGGAACCCGAGACCGCCACCGCCGCCGCCACTCACTACTCTTGCAGAGGTGATGGCAAATCAGACTCAACTTCTGCAAGCTATCGCCCAAGGGATGAATCAGCAAGGACATGGACCTCCCCCTCTGTCTAGAATGACCGAGTTCATGAGACTCAGACCGCCTACCTTCGACAGCATTGATGATGACCCCTTGGCAGCTGATGACTGGCTTCGCAACATCAACAAAAAGCTCAACTTGGTCACTATCGACGCCCGTGATAAAGTGATGTTACCATCGCATCAGCTTGTTGGAGCAGCAGGAGAATGGTGGGACAACTACCGTGAAGCAGCAGCAGACCCAGACACTATCACTTGAGATGAATTCCAGCAAGCCTTTCGTGACTACCACATTCCAGAAGGAATCTTAGAGATGAAAGCAGATGAATTCCGCTCCCTGAGGCAAGGACCAATGATAGTGAACCAGTACATCAAGAAGTTTATGAAGCTGGCTACGCCCCAGAAGAAGTGAATACTGACAAGAAGAAGCAAGATCGCTTCAGGAAGGGTCTCAATGGCAGTTTGAGGACTCAGTTGGTGACTCATATATACCCATATTTCAACACTCTCATGAATAAGGCTCTGTTACTTGAAGATCCCCGCTCCTACCTTGATAATGAGAGGAAGCGTAAGTTCCAGGCACAGAAAAACAAGCAGCAGGAGAGGTCGCAGAGGCCTAAGTTTGGATACCAGCCGAAGCAGAGGAACCAGCAAACCATGCAGTATCGCACTCCTGCAGCAAGTCAGCAGCAATCCAATCAGATATACCGTGGGCAAAGTTCAAACACCCAGCAGAGGAGTAATACCCAGGTCTCTCAGGCATCTGTCAAAGGCAGGGCATGCTTCAACTGCAGGGACCCAGGCCATTTGATTGCTAATTGCCCCTACAACAACAACCGACAGCCACCTGCAGTGTCAAACAATTCAGGAGCCCGGACCGCAATGTCTGGAGTTGGACGTGGTGGACCCCAGGTTTTTGGTCAGCAGAAGAGGACTCAATCCTTCGGACAAGGACGGGTCAACCACATTGATGCTGTGGATGCCGAGGACGCCCCAGACGTCGTACTCGGTAAGTTCCTTGTCAACTTTGTACTTGCAACAGTTCTCTTTGATTCTGAAGCTTCGCATTCGTTCATTTCCTCGAAGTTTGTTGCTGAGCATGGACTACCAACTGTTTTACTTAAAATCCCCCTGATGACAAAATCCCCTGGGGCAATGATCAAATGTCAACTAGAATGCCCTCGGGTTAAAATCCTTTTAAGTGGGGTAGAGTTTCTAGCAAACCTAGTGGTTCTTAGATCAAGTGGAATAGATGTTATCCTCGAAATGGATTGGTTAGCGAAGCATAAAGGGAATATATCTTGTGCTGATCGTAAAGTTACTGCAACAAATCACAAAGGAATCACCATAGAGTGTCAGCCCAATCTAATGACTTCAGAGCCAATGGTGTGCAACATGGAAGCTAAGCCCTTAGAAGAAGTGTCAGTGGTTTGTGAGTACCCTGATGTCTTTCCCGAGGAATTACCTGGAATGCCACCAGACAGGGATGTTGAGTTCATCATTGACTTAATCCCCGGAGCAACTCCAATTGCAAAGAGACCTTATCGGATGGCAGCAAATGAGTTGGCTGAGTTAAAGGAACAAATAAGAGAGTTACAAGAGAAGGGTTTCATTCGACCTAGTTCATCACCGTGGGGAGCACCTGTTTTGTTCGTGAAGAAGAAGGATGGAAGTCTCAGAATGTGCATAGACTACAGTTCCTAGAATGAGGTAACCATCAAGAATAAGTATCCACTACCCAGGATCGATGACTTGTTTGATCAGTTGAAGGGAGCCAAATTCTTCTCTAAGATTGACTTGAGGTCAGGTTATTATCAACTGAAGATCAGAGTTAGTGATATCCTGAAGACAGCATTTGTAACTCGGTATGGTCAATATGAGTTCACTGTGATGCCATTTGGATTAACCAATGCCCCAGCATACTTCATGAATCTCATGAATAAAATCTTCATGGAAGAGTTGGACAAGTTTGTTGTAGTCTTTATTGATGACATACTTATCTACTCTAAAAGTGCCGAAGAACATGAGGAACATCTAAGGATTGTATTGGAAAGATTAAGAGACTATGAGCTCTACGCAAAATTCAGCAAGTGTGAATTCTGGTTACAAGAGGTCGCATTCTTGGGACATATCATAAATGAAAATGGAGTAGCAGTGAATCCTGCAAAGGTGGAAGCAGTGATGAATTGGAAACAACCAAGGAGTGCCTCAGAAGTCAGAAGTTTCCTTGGATTAGCAGGGTATTATAGGAGATTCATTGAAGGCTTCTTCAAGATTGCAAAGCCAATGACAGAGTTAACCAAGAAAGATAAGAAGTTTGAATGGACTTTAGCGTGTGAGAAGAGCTTCCAAGAATGAAAGGAGAAGTTAATAACAGCCCCAGTGCTTACCTTGCCTGATATACATAAGGACTTTGTGGTATATTGTGATGCATCTCGACAAGGACTTGGATGTGTTTTGATGCAGAATGACAAGGTCGTTGCATATGCTTCGAGGCAGTTAAAGGTCCATGAGAAGAATTATCCTACCCATGATTTGGAATTAGCAACTGTGGTACATGCCTTGAAAATATGGAGATATTATTTAATTGGAAATAAGTGCCACCTTTACACTGATCACAAGAGCTTAAAGTATATCTTTACTCAGACAGAGCTGAATTTGAGGCAAAGAAGATTGTTGGAATTGATAAAGGATTATGACATAGAGCTGCAGCATCACCCTGGAAAGGCAAATGTGGTTGCGGATGCATTAAGTCGTAAGACTTATTGTAACAATCTGAAGGTAGTTACTACCAACCAGGCTTTGATTGATGAGATGAACCAATTGAACCTGCAAGTTGTAAATCAGGGATATGTCAACACTTTGTGTGTCAAGCCAACCTTGGAAAGTCAGATCAGAAGAAAACAAGGAAAGGATGAGGAAATTCAAGAAATAAAAGAAAAGATTGGTGAAAACAAAGCTCCTGGATTCAGGATGGATCCTAGTGGAATCCTCTGGTTTGAAGATCGGATTTGTGTGCCTAAGACCAGAGATAACGACTTAAGATAGCTCATCATGAATGAAGCACACAACTCTCCGTATTCTATTCACCCCGGAGCCACCAAGATGTATCAGGATTTAAAACAGAAGTATTGGTGGGTTGGAATGAAAAGAGATATAGCCGAATATGTTGCTCGTTGTGACACATGTAGAAGAATCAAGGCGGAACACAGTAGACCCGCCGGATTACTACAGCCTCTACCCATTCCGGTATGGAAGTTTGATGAAATCGGAATGGACTTCATTGTGGGTTTGCCCCGATCCAAGAAAAGAAATGATTCAATATGGGTGATAGTAGACCGACTTACAAAAGTAGCTCGCTTTGTCCCTGTGAGGAAAGTGTTTGGTGGTGAAAAGTATGCACAGTTATATGTGGATCACGCACTCAAGTTGCATGGAGTTCCAAGTAGGATCGTGTCAGATCGTGGTCCCCAGTTTACCTCTCGGTTCTGGAAAAGTTTACATGCCCTGTTGAATACAAAGCTTGATTTCAGTTCAGCCTACCACCCACAGACTGATGGACAGACAGAGCGTGTAAATCAAATCCTCGAAGACATGTTGAGAGCATGCGTTCTGACGTCTGGAAAAGACTGGGAGAAAAGTTTGTCGTTTGCAGAATTTTCTTATAACAATACTCCCTCCTTACCACAATAGTTGACGTTTTAGGGGAAGATTTTTTTGCCGAATTACTTGACGTTTTGCACTGTAGAGAGTGAAACTTTCCACTGCTACCCCTCTGTCACCGACCACCAGGCGCAGCAGACGACCATTGCTTTCTTTTCCTCTGTCCTCTGTCTCCCACCACCGAAAGCAACGACAGCTCCCATCCTCATCTCTTCCCTCCCCAATCCCGCAAGATCCACCGCCGGCAAGCCTCCGGTCTCCATGGATTCAGCTGTTCCGCCGCCACCGTGCCGTCCTCCCCTCCCCAATCTCACCTTTCTCCGCTCCAGGGCTCGCGTGGCGTTCCTGGCGAGCTGGGCTACCGCCGGGTAGAGAGCTGCAGCGCGGCACGGCGACGGCGGGGAGCTACGGCGGCGACCAGCTTCAGTGCTCGCTGAGCTGCCGCTGATGCTGCACGAGATATGGAGTCGCCGCGCGCCATAGCCGATGGGCTCCCCCAATCCCGCGAGATCCACCACCACCGATGTCCATCGGAGTCGCGCGGCTTCGAGCCTCGTCCCCGAGCTCGACGGTGCTTCCTCGTGCGCGCCGCGCCACTCGCCGTCGAGGAGGCCGCTCTTCCGCAAGACGAGATCCCACGCTCGACCTCTTCGCGCCTTTTGCTCCAATCCCGGCCATGGAGTTTGGCGTGCGTGCTCACGATGTGGACTGCGGGTACGGCATCGACGAGGTGGGTGTCGCCGTCGCTTCTAGAGGCACTCGCCGCCATGGCCGGCAGCGCCGCTACTGGAGCCACTTGCCGCCATGGCCGGCAGCGTCGTGCCCGGAGCTCGTCGCGGCCATGGCCTTGAACTTGAGCAACAGTAGGCGTCCACGAGGTGAGTGTAGTCCCGTTGAGGCGACGACAAGGTGCCGCTCGCCGCCGACTGCGGACATGAGTGTTGAGCCTCTCGCCGTGCTCGCGGAACCTTGCTCACCGAGTAGTACTAGCAGCTAGCTGCTGGAGGAAAGGAGCGCGGAGTAGCAGGTGGAGCTGGGCCATGTGCGCATGTGGGTTGGATGGGAGTTGAAGTAAATAAGGGCAGCAGAGTAAAATGACGGTCTTCCTTGGTTCTCCCCCAATCCTCCGAAACGTCAAGTATATTGACATGGAGGGAGTAGTTACCAAGCAAGTTTGCAGATGGCACCATTCGAGGCACTATACGGCAGAAAATGCAGAACATCTTTGATGTGGTCAGAGGTTGGAGAGCGATCTTTGTTTGGACCTGCTATCATCAGAGATGCCGAAGAGAAAGTTGTCATCATCTGTGAGAACCTAAAGGCTGCACAAAGCAGGCAGAAAAGTTATGCTGATACCCGACGACGGGAACTTGCCTTTGAAGTGGGAGATTATGTGTACCTTAAAGTATCCCCAATACGAGGTACTCGAAGGTTTCAGATTCAGGGTAAGCTAGCTCCGCGATATGTTGGACCCTTCAAAGTACTCAAGAAAGTGGGAGCAGTGGCATATCGTCTCGAACTACCACAGGAGATGTCCGATGTGCATCATGTTTTCCATGTCTCGCAATTGAAAAAGTGTTTGAGGGTGCCAGAAGAGCAAGTACCGTTTGAGGCTATGGATCTCCAGCTGGACCTACGCTACCAGGAGCTGCCAGCAAAGATTTTGGATGTCGTGACTCGCCAAACAAGGAGAAATGATGTAAGGTTCTGTCGAGTCCAATGGAATAACCGCACTGAGGCAGAAGCTACGTGGGAACGTGAAGATGACTTGAAGAAAGAGTTTCCCTACCTGTTCGAAGAAGCTTCCGAATCTCAAGGACGAGATTCCCTTTAAGTGGGGTAGGTCTGTAATAGCCCAAAAATTTAAATACAATAAAATTCACTCAAAAATTGAACTTTTTAGAATTATAGGTGATTCCATGTTTTTACAAGAATAAAACCTCATTAGAGTAGACCAATAAATGGAATATGAGAATTTCTAAAATAAAAGTTCGTGCTCAAGTGCTTGTTCACTTTTTTTTTCCTTTTATCTGGATTTTATTTGGTGTTTATCTCTCTCCCAAATTTGAACTCTATTCAAATTTGTCCAAACTCAAAATCCAGGAAATGTTCAAACATTTTCTTTTTCCGGGCTCCCTCCTTTCTCAATTCTTTTGGCCAGCCCAGCTCATCTCTCTCTTTCTCTTTTCCTTTTTCCCGAGCGGGCCGCTTCTTTCCTTCTTCTCTCCCTGGCCCAGCGCAGCCGCGCGGCCCGGCCCAGCCCATCGACGCTGTCGTCTTCCTCCAGAGAGGAGCTCTCTCGAGCTCTCTCGCCGCGCCGTCGCTGTCGTCCCTCCTCTCTCTCCTTTCCACCTCGGCGTCCTGCGCAGCTGTAGCCATACCGCCGGGACGTCACCTTGGCCATCAAGCTGTCGCGTCGCTGTACGGGGCGGCGCCGCAAATTTTAAACCATGGATGGGGGCGCCGGATTTCCCGCTCTCACAGCGCGGCGACGAGCTCGCCAGCGACGACCGGAAGCGCCGTCTGCCTTCGCGACCAAGCCGCCGACCTCGTCGCGCCGCAAATTGGTCCAACCAGGGGTCGCCACGCGCCATACCGTCAAAAATATCCTCGCCGGCGAGTCTCTCTCCCTCTCCCTCTCTCCGCCGGTTCGCCGCACCTCCAGCCGCCTAGGCGTACGAACCTGCAGAAGCCCACACCGCGCCACAATTTTGACCATCCTCGACCCCTGTGCCAAGCCACGCATTCAAAGCGCCGCAGATAAGTCCGTCGCCGGAAAATATCGTCGCCAGCGATATTTCTCGCGCGAACCGCCTCCCTTCCGCCTATAAATAGGCCCGCACCCCTCCTGTGCAGCTCCCATTCACCACCATTCCACGAATCGAGCACCGCATCCCTCCAATCACCGTCTTCCCCTTTTCTTCCCCAACGCCGGCCGCCGCGCCATTCTCGCCGTTCCGGTAAGCTTCTCTTCACCTCTCTGTCTCTACAGCATCTTCATCACTTCCTTGCTCGATGCCGAGCTCAAACTCCAGCCCTCCTAAACCCTAGCCCGGTGCGCATCGAGCGCCGCCGTCCGCCACCGTGAGATCTCGTTGCCGGCCACGCACACGGCCGCGCTAGCCCAACCGAGCACGCGCACGCACTCCACGCACTCGCGCGCACCTTTCCCGGCTACACAAACACGCCCTATCGCACGCACGCGCGAGATCCTATCGCGCGCCGCCGCCGCGGCCAACTCCGGCGAGCCCGAGCAGCTGCTCTGATGCTCGCCGTCGACGATATGTACCTCTCCTAGCTCCGCCGTCGCACGCACAGTCTCCACGGCAAGGTCTCGTCGCCTCTCGTCCCTCCTAACCGCCGGCGGCGAGCTCTCCGGCGAGCCACCGCCGCGCTCCGCCCAGCGTCGCCGCTCCGCTGACCCGGTCACGCGCTCGTCCGACGTGGCCACCGTTTGACCCCGGTCCGCCTGCCACGCAAGCACACGGGTCCCACCACATAATCCCAGTCAGCATCTCTCTCTCTCTCTTTTCTTCCATACACCCGGACCATGTGAACCACACTCACATTCGCCTCCGGTTCACAGATCTCATACACCTAGTCTACAGCACAGTAACCCGGGGTGCACTATGCAACCTGACGCCACCAGTCAGCCTCTGAATCCGAAGCTATTTTGCTAGATCCACCCGGCTAGTGCACACAGAATTCCATTTCAAGACCTTTCCTTTGTAGAAAAATTCCAGAAAAATTTCCAAAAATATCTTATATTCCCTAGATTATTTTGCCACCTTTTCCCAACCTTAGAAAAATATAATATTCCCAGGATAAATAAGAACCTATAAGAAATCTGATTCCTTTTCTGTATACCCTAATTCCACCTTTCTAGATTCTTTAATAAATTCGTTTCCCTGAAAATTTTTATTTAATTCAATCCTATCTATTCATATCAATCCCAATTCTATTTGAGCTTATTCGATGATTTAATTGGATTTTGTTTGGTTGCATTTATTTTATTTTGCGATAGATATTTATTCGTCGGTAATTTGCGTATTTTAGCTAACGAGTAGTTCGAGGAGGAACCCGAAGACCCGGATTACGAGGAGGAGCACGAGGAAGAGTTTGAAGGCAAGTCCTAACTATCCTTGATCATTTTGATCCTATGATTTATAACCACATCCTATGAATGGCCTGATTTAAATGCTTGTATATGATGCATGCTTATTTTATTATTTGAAATGTTGTGTTAGTTATGAACCTATTAGGGTAGCAATCCTTGATATTGATGTCTGTTACCTTGATAAACCTAGGGTGTTCCTTCATTATGCTATAATAATGCTGGATTATTGCCTTGATATTAGAATGCTTAGGGATTTACTACAACTATCTAGTTGTTACACAATATTCATGACTTTTGGTGAAATGTGTGAAAATGTGTGCTTGGTGTGTGTGAGTAAATAAAATGGGAGGGTAATAACCAACTAGTGTGTTGGGGTGAAGTGGGATATTTTCAGGCAGGGGCGAGATGGTGATCGGTGATTAGTGATAGGTGGAAGATGCTCGCCTGGGCCGGTTAAGGACCGGTTCTTGTAACAATCAACCTAGTGAATCCCGTGCAACAACTGATCCTGTTATGGGCAGGACTTGACCCTAACTTTCTGGTGCCTATCACTTGATCCACCTGGGAGGCAGTAGTGCAACGAGCAACGAGGAGCAGACACGATATCTTAATTGGTCGTTGTCCGACTTGGCCATTAGGCCATTGACTTCTTATAGTCGCATTATAAGTCCCGGGGTCAGTAATGGCTCGTGGGTGGGATTGTGGGGACACTCGGGAAAGGTGAGTTTCGCTATGTTACTCTCTTGCTAAGAGTGATGTAGTCTGTGGGTAAAGATGTACACCTCTGCAGAGTTAAAATCTATCCGGATAGCCGTGGTCGCGGTCACAGACGCGCTAGGTTGAGTTCACAATGATTAGTTTTACTTACTCCTTGAAGTGTGAGTGGGCGGTAGCTTACCCGTGTTTTGGAAGTGAGAGTCGGTACGGCCGTGCGCCCGAAGGCTCGCCTAAAATCTGGGAACTGGCGGGATTGACATATCTCCCCCAGGGCCAACCCACTTAATCATGACAAACGATTTCTTTATAAAAGATTTATGCTTTTAAAATAAACCCTGTATTAAAATAAGCCTTCTGCTAAAATTTAAGCCCTATAACCTAACCTTTCATACAGCCTTATATGCATTCAATCATTCAGAAGGAGATGTTCACCCTTGCTTTAATCATTCAGAAGGAGATGTTCAGTATGAAGACGGTGGTGATGATGAGTAGGATTCGCGTTCTTCACCCGAGTTGCCTGTAGTTGTTGGACTCTCTGCTTTCCGCTTTATATTGTTAGTTTGTGGCCAGGCCTGCCGGCCACTCTGGTATTGTAATTTGAAGTCTTTACAAGACATTTGTGGTATTGTAATAATAATCGTAGTATGGACTTGGTATTATCTTTGTTTTGTGCGTATCAACTACTGATCCAGGGATTGGTACGGTAAGCACAGTGGATTCCAGGAATGGGGTCCGACAAGGTGGAAGGACCCTATAGCAAGGTTGCGTTTTGAGCTTTTGTGAAGGTTCTTGATGCAACAAGCATAGATAGATCAGATGAACATTATTTATTAGGAGGTGGATCCGATGGTCTTAGTTAGACGGATGATATGGATACGATATTTTGCAAAGAAACCGTGCCATTTTAGAATATTAAAGATGTTCTGTGTTAGTAGGCTAAAGGTAACTGTCCACTGGCGCCAGGTCTTCCATTTTTAGCCCTCGCCAGCCGTGTGACCACTAAACAAAAGCCCACCCCACCCCACCAGCCTCCCGGCGCAAAACCCTAGCGGCGGCGGCAGAATTACTGATTTGTTCGCGTGATGGAGGGCGGCGGTGGCGACGGAGGAGGTGGAGGGGTGGCGGTGGAATTTGAGGACGCGACGATGCTGCTGATGGAGCACCTCGTTGAGCCGGTGCTCAAGGGCGGCGGGCTCCGGTGGGAGGCGCCCCCGAAGCTGGAGGAGCAGGAGGCCGTGGCGCGCCAGGTGAACTTTCCTTCTTTCGCTCGCGGCGTTCGGTTTGTGGGGTTTCGAGGAGGGACGTGCGGCTTGGGTTTTGCAGATCACGCCGTCTTAGCTCGCGATTCATTGATTGGGGACAGATTGTCGTCGCGGGCGGCGATGCGTTCTTGGGGATTTCGCAATGCGCGGCTTGTCGTCTGTTGATCGCTCGCTTCCTCACCGATCGCGTTATCGATTTCGCGCCGGCGACGATTCTTATACAGAGTGAGGAGGGGGTGTATGCGTTGGGAAACACCGGACCTCCATGAGCCGGTCATGGCAGATGCTTCACCTCCATTAGAAGTGGCCACGAGATCTGTACTATGTTCATTTTTCTTTCTTTTCCTTTCTATTCGTTGGGTGAAAAGATCTGTAAAGGTAGAGGAAAAAGAGACGAGGTGGAAGGACCCTATTGCAAGGTTGTGTTTTGAGCCTGTGTTAAGGTCCCTAATGCAACAGGCATAGCTAGATCAGATGAACATTATTCATTAGGAGGTGGATCCGACGGTCTTTGTTAGGTGGATGACGTGGATACAACATTTTGCAAAGAAACCGCACCGTTTTAGAATATTCGTTTGGTCAAAAGATTCAGAAGGGCAGAGAAAAAGAGATGAGGTGAAAATACCCTATTGCAAGGTTGCGTTTTGAGTTTTTGTGAAGGTCTTTATGCCAACAGACATAGATGGATCGGATGAACATTATTTATTAGAAGAAGATGAATCCGATGATCTTTGTTAGATGGATGACGTAAAGTAGGCCGAAGGTAAAACTGCCCACCGGCGCCCCGCCTTCCATTTCCAGCCCTCGCAGTCGCCGGCCGCGTGACCACCCACAAAACCCCACCCCACCCCACCATCCCCCCGGCGCAAAACCCTAGCGGCGGCGGCGGAATCACTGATTCGTTCGCGTGATGGAGGGCGGCGGTGGCGGCGGAGGAGGCGGAGGGGTGGCGGTGAAACTTGAGGACGCGGCGAAGCTGCTGGTGGAGCACCTCGTCGAGCCGGTGCTCAAGGGCGGCGGGCTCCGGCGGGAGGCGCCCCCGACGCCGGAGGAGCAGGAGGCCGTGGCGCGCCAGGTGAGCTTTCCTTCTTTCGCTCGCGGCGTTCGGTTCGTGGGGTCTCGAGGAGGGACGCGCGGCTCGGGTTTTGCAGATCACGCCGTCTTAGCTCGCGATTCGTTGATTGGGGACGGATTGTGGTCGCGGGCGGCGCTGCATTCTTGGGGATTTCGCAATTCGCTTCTTGTTCTCTGGTGATCGCTCGTTTCCTCGCCGATCGCGTTGCGGATTTCGCCGGCGACGATTCTTATATGGAGAATCTATCGGATGCTCGAGTGTTCCGGCTGGATCGGCTCTGTCCAACACTCGATTTTTGTTGCCGTCCGATGGCACCCTGCGCGCGTTGGATTTGGTTTTGTCCGTGGGTCTGCATTGTCTTTTGTCTACCGCAAAACCTGATACAAATGAATGGCTAACATACTTAAAACTGAATGGTTTAAATTTATATAAGGATTGTGGATTAGAGATATACTCCCTGCGTTTTTATATTCATGACGCTCCGACAGCCATGTCTAGTTCTTTCCTAGTTCATTTGCTTGTCGATCAGGAGAATCAACAAAACGCGAATGGAGGGAGTAGAGTACAAGGAAGTTTTTATTTCACCTTACTTACTGTTGTTGTATACTAGAATTACAGTCATGTTACCCAAAATTTACAGAAACTTTTTTGTGTAACCTGAGTAATGATGATGTAACTTTTGAGTAGTGATGATGTAACAAAATTTCAAGTGTTCCAACCCATAAAACACTCGAATTTTTTGTTAGTATAAAGTTAGATTTAATCTTAACCATAGATCTTAAAATTCAATGGCTGAAAATTCAAGTGTTGCAAGCTCTTAAACCACTTGTTTTGTGTCTGCGCAGGTCCATGCCGTGGTCCTCCTGTACAACTACTACCACCGGAAGCAGTTCCCGGACCTGGCTTTCGCTGACCACAAGCGGTTCGTCGTTTCCGCCTCCCTCGCCACCAGTGATCTGCTCGCGTATCTGGAATATGGAGGCGGTGACGCGGAGGCCTCGGTGACCGAAAGGGCGTTCGAGGACGCATGCGGCATCGCCGAGGCCCTCGATGTGAAGGCGGATTCTCCTCAGACTTTAATGTGGCCCATCTCCAAGGTCGCGGTTCTGCTCGTTGACCCGACGAGGCTGAAGTGTTTGATCGAGTATGGCTTCGTGACCAAGGGCGTCTGGTCTATATTTGAGAAAGATATCACGGCGGCACCTGGAAGGTCGCGCAGCATTGACTTGTCGGCTCCGGGGTCGGGTCATGAGGTGACGCTTACTTCGGAACCTTACATGCTTCAGCAGGCTGCATATTCAGTGGTGGAGAGTAAAACAGGTCACTACTGTAGCATTTTTACTGTTATGAAGATGATTTCCTCTTTTCTATTAATGATTACACTCTCATATGTAGTAGCTTGTTGGCTGACATGGAACTCGTGAATGCTCCTTTTTATACTCTTTATATGCTAGAAAATGCATTAGTTGTGCCGGAATGTATCTTGATTTTGATTCTGTGGGAAATTTGTGTTTGCTGTCTCATGTTTTATCTTATCAATTACGTCTCAATAGGTATGAAGCACGACAGCTTGCATTTTCTCGAAGAACATCTGGTGTACTCACTGAGCAAAAAGGAAACAACTGCCAAGTTGTTTGTCCTTCAGTATGAGCAAACTGTCAATAGTGACCTGAAGGAAATGCCAATAGAAGATCTGATCAGGAGGTTTGCTTTTCCCACTGTCTAATTTGTACAATTGCACGTGGCAGCCCTGTTGATCAATCATGTCTTCAAACCCCATTGTTTGATGAATCCCGATTAGATTGTTTTGCTCATGGCTTTTGTTGAGTAGTATTTTTTTAATTAGGTGATATGTCAGCACTGATTGCTAAAGCTTTTATCTTCCTTTTCACGTTACTGTGGTTCTATCGGAAGAGAGTTTTAAGTACTTCCATTATCTAAACACATGTATATGCATGCTATATTATTATAAACGTTGCTGATTATAATAACTTCTAACCATTGTCATTTCTCTCCCTTCTTTCCTCTTTAACAGGATGAGTGGTCCTATATTTAGAAATGAAGCATACCCTGAAACAACATCTGTTGTTGAATACTATCACATACTTCCGTATAAGGAGGTTTTGTTGAACCTCCTTAACAGGTACATAGGATTTATTTTTCAGCTAATTATCCATGAAAGCAGTATCTCACATTGCGCCTTGTCACAAAATTTTTGGGGTTGATGACCGTTAGGTTATGCTTGACCTGTTGCAGGGAAAGGAGTTTGGATTCTTCACAAAGTATACCAGAGGAGCAACCATTGCGCAAAGGAAAATCCTCATCGCACTCTGGAATAGATGAAAGTTTGAAAGAACAAGAAGCTAATAGCAAGTCCAACATCAAAAACACAACCACAAACGCTTCAGATCCAAAGAAAAATAAAGGTATGAAAGAAGTTGGTAACAGTGGCACCAGCAAAAACAGAAAGAACAGCAACTTGAACGGCAGAAGAAAATCTGAAGCGCTCAAGGCTTCACCCAAAAAAGAAAATGGTTCAATTTCTAATCCTGATGCGGAAACTTTGAAATTAGTGAGCAATGCAGCGAATGCTGAAGCGACAAGAGCAAAAAGTGGAGGATTGGTCGACATGGAAACCAGTGAGTTATATGAAACTTATAGTCCGAGTTTACCGATCCATCATTGTTTCTGCTCATATGATCACTTAATCTCAGGTGGTCAAATGGA
The DNA here is from genome assembly GCA_012490785.1 of Eragrostis nindensis. Lineage (NCBI taxonomy): Eukaryota > Viridiplantae > Streptophyta > Magnoliopsida > Poales > Poaceae > Eragrostis > Eragrostis nindensis. The sequence goes on from JAAXCT010001810.1 coordinate 89,603, forward strand.
CAAGAACAAATCAAGTGGAGGATTTGACAACTTACAAACCAGTGAGTCTTATCAGTCTTACAGTACTTCGAGTTTACTGATCCAAAATTGTTTTTGCTCATTATAATGATATAATCACTTAATCTCAGGTGTTCATTTGGACAAGAACAAACAGGGAAGCACTCTGTAAGTAAAAACATGGATGTAGACACCATTAAAGTGAATGTAAGTTAAATTACAGCTGATGAATGAGCTTGTGAAAAAGTTGCAGTCTGAACAAAGTGTGATATTTCCAGTTGAAAATTTATAATATGTATGTTTTTGTATGTTAATTTACCTGCTTTAACTTGAAGAACTAACTATTTTTTGTCAGGCACCAGAATTTGATCCTAAAGTGAAGAATCTTGCTTCTGAAAACCAAATTGTGACAGTCGCGGAAATATCAGGTAGGGACAATGCTATCCTAGACAACTTTTCCTATTATATCTTATATTGCTTAATCCATATTGGTACTCCCAGTTTTTAACATGTGCACTCGGAATTGTATTCAAGGTAGCATCAATGTTAACATAAATCATCAGATGTATGCATCTCTCCAGTTGCTTCAGAAGATGCGGGATGATATTGTATGTTACATACTGACTTTCATTTCAATGGAACAGTGCATTTTTCCTGTTTCTCATAATTCTTTTACTTGATAAGCTGACGTCTAACATCTAGTCTATCCATTCTATGTTTCAGGTCCGTGAGCATTGCATGCTTGGAGATCGAAGTGCTCAGTTTGACATGGATATTCAAACAATCTTGACAGGTATTTTATGTATTCCCAACCAACTTAGCTGAAATGGATAGAGAAGATGAAAATCACATGGTCTTTCCACAAGGCAACTAACATTTAGCACTAAGGCGTTACATTTTTGGCTTTTGATAGTGCAGTACCATCCTTTCCGATTAAACGTATATACCTTATTTAGTCTCCCATGGACAACTAGCAACATATGTTCTCGTTCACTGATGATATTTATATGTTACACTACATCTCTGAGAATGCAGGTGCAACATTTATATTTGTGTCTATGAATGAATGTCCTTGTTTCTTGTGGGTTTTATCTCTAGCCTACCCCAACCTGCTTGGGACAAAAGGCTATGATGTTGTTGTTGAATGTTTGTTATCTCGGTGTGGTTATTCTAGTATTCTACCCTTTTACTTTCAAATTCTACCGTTCCAGTATTTATGTTTTCCAAACCTGCAGATGGAAAGATGACGCCTAGGGTGATATCGATCCTAAAAAAGTATGAAGAAAATAGTTCAAACGTGATGAAAGTTGCTAGTTCAACCAGCTCTGGAGAAGGATCTCAAACAATGAAGATGAAGAGGAAGAGATTGACAGAAGCAGTCCTTTCACACAACAAATGCCAGGCAAGAAACCTTATGTGATGTGAACGCTGCTCTCTCTCTCTCTCTCTCTCTCTCTCTCTCTCTATGTGACACGAAGCAGTGCAGGAGTTGGATGGGATATGCCATGAGAATAACTGGATGCTTCCAAGATATACTGTACTTCCTTCACTAATAGATGGTATGTTGGAAAATTACTCTCTTTTTGTTCCTGCATGGCTAAATATGGAGTCCTAGGATCATACAGTTATTATATTCTTCACTAGGCTGAGGCTATGTGGTCAGGTCTGAGGTTACTATTTATCGAATTCTCTCTCTATTCATATGGCAAATATAACACACATGCTGTGCTAGGTAAATCGCTGCCAAAGGTAGCTCTTTTCCGCTGGAGGATTCTTAGGTTCAGGATTTGGTTAGTGTTTACCCAAGATATGTGTCTAGCTTTCTTTATATGACATGTTTGTGACCTTACTATAGTATTATTTTAGAACATAGATATGCTACAGCCGTCAAATAGTCCTCAAATAAACTAAAATCAGAACATCTGTTTGTCTCAATTAGTTCCTAAGCATGTGTTTTCTATCATTATTTTACAATTTATTGTCTTAGTACTTGGTAGACTTCCAAACATAATCTATTTTCCTCTCTCCTCAGGATTGTACCAGGCCACTGTACACCTTGTGTGCCCGGATCTCGAATTGAATGCTGACGGAGATATGAAGACCACCCCTCGTGAGGCGCGGGACTCTGCGGCTACCGCCATGTTGCACCAACTTCACACGAAGGCGAAAGAAAAGCTAGCAGAACTGTACAGCAGCACACCTGACGCAGTGCTGCTTGATAAAATTCCTGAAAACAAATAGGAAGCAAGCATGCAGAACCCCTGAAACAGCAACAATCTCAACACTGAATTAACCAGGGTTCCGTTCTTTTGTTTACCTGCTGTAACCCCCTGCTGGTTTCTGTTGTTGGTACTGTACTTAGTTCTAGATTTCCAGATGCTTGCATATTGTTCTTTCGTGAGTTACTTGATTCCGGGTGCAGTATAAACTATTCTGCAAACAGTCTGCAGGCGTGGTTCAATTTGCACTTTATGTTGTTCAGCTGCAGAGGCTCTGTTTTGGGTTAAATGGTTTTGTTATCACTTTCTCCTTCTGTATGCACTGGTGCTGCCGTTTTCTGAAGTGGATTCCCAATTCATAGAAACGTGAGTAACTGTGATCGTAGACTGCAACGAATACTGATGTTCACTCTCAGAGATATTCCCCTCCTTCTGAGTAAAATCTGATCGTTGGGAAGCCTGTAGGATGCACCTGTGCCACTGTGCTTAAGCGCTGAGACGACGACGAGGCATAGGAGAGAGCTGCGACGACCGCGGATCTCTCCAGCGCCAGTGTCCGTTCCTCAACATGCGCTCGGTGCAGGAAAGGAATGGAGGGCACGCCGTCGCAACCGACGGCGGAGCCGTGGTGGCGCGTCCCGGAGCTACGGCGTGGTGAAGGTCCCCAACGTGGACATTCTGACCATCTCGACGTCGCCGTCCCAACGGCTCGAGCGGGCGGCGGGCGCGTCTCGAGGTGTCCGCCGCCTCCACATGACCACATCGAGGAGGTTCGCGGCGGCACCGTGTGCGTGTCGCCGGCTGATGAAGCTCCCGCACTCTTGTACGACCGGAAGAGGGCCTGCCGCTGGCGCGTGCCCGGCATGCCGCCGGAGGGCCCGGAGATGGCTGCACGGTGAGCGTCGTGCCTCCTGTGCCCTGGCGGCGTCACAAGTTCCGCGGCGACCGACCTTGTGGCAGAAGAATCCCAACCTCAAGCAGTCCGCCCCGACGGGTGGAGCGGCAGCTAGCGTCACGCCGTCACGTTGCCCTCGCCATCGCATGAAGGCGGACCCCAGGGCCGTTCTTATCTACTGGTGGAGCGGAGTGTATGGCGCCGTGTGCGAGGCCGATCGATGTACATGGGCTGCTCCGGCGAGTTCCGCGCTCGCTCGCGCACCTCCATGTCCGCTGCCGCTGTCGTGGCACGCACCCATGCATGGCACGAGAGCCCGCATGTGACCACGCACTCGTGGCTCGTGTCCACATCACGCACGGCCACAAGTACGAGTCGACGGGCTCATGGCGCTCGCGTCCCGCCCGAACGGCCGCATATACGCCCAACGGCTGTCGGAAGTGCGTCCGCCGATCCGGCAACGAACGGCGATGCCGCTGCTTGCTCTGCCTCCCTTGTTTGCACGCAGACGCAGGCCAGAACGGCCCAGAATTCCGAATGGCCTAGCCAACCCAACAGAGCGACTGTTTCCCCAGACCCCAGCAGCTTACATGCGCTCTGCGTTCCAGCGCCACCGCAATGGTGTCTGTCGTGTCTATCCCCGCCCCTGACGCCTGTGTGAAACGGGAGACCCATCTGGCTGCCGCTGAGGTTGGCCTGGGCCGGCCGACGGGGTCGACGACGGACACGCATCCTTGGTGTTTTTGAGAGGAAACATGGTAGTAACGATGTTCACGTTCTCGAAAAAAAAGGAAGTTCTTCGCCTTCAACACGGGGGCGCGCACGTGACTCGGCAAGGAGCTGGTGGCGTTCGTGCAGATGAAGACCGTGGCGGCGGCCGTGCTGTGGAACTTGGTCGTTGAGGTCGTGCCGGAGCACGTCGTGAAGCCCAAGCTGGGCATCCTACTTTACATGAAGAACGGGCTCGCCGTCAGGGTCAGGACAAGGAACCCTGCTGTCGAGGCTAGCTAGCTCCTAGCCGATCCAACTCGATCGTCCAGCGCGCGCGTGCCACTCCGTACTTATACGGCCGGACGTAGCTACGTTTATGTAACATTGTGTCACGCCTCTCAGTAACGTATACCCGTGTGCGTGTCGCCGGCAATTGGTCGCCGTGCGTTTGTTCGTTTGGTGTTTTGTACTAGAAATAACTCGGCCTTTCAAGCACACCAGCAGGCAGCAGATATGCGCATGCCATGTCTAAGTCGTGTAATATGCATGCTTGTATGATGTCCTCTAGATGCGCTGCTGTCATTCTTTTCTTTTCGTGATTGTTTTGTTACACGGTGTTAATTTAAATTTATGCTACTTCAAAACGTTGCTTTACGATTTGCATCATTCTATTCTCTCTTAGATTAAATTGACTCGAGGACAAAGAGGTCATCGATTTTACATGTTGATCATCTAAGAGTTTAAGGCTTAAATTGTTGATGTAATTCATGCTTTGGGTAGCTGTGCTTTTTTTTTTTTTTTTTTGATCAAGGGTAGCTGTGCTTGGAAGTGAAGGGCGTGCGGAAGGTGTTTTTTTAGGAAGAACACCCCTCCACTGGACCCCTCCTCTTCTTCCACGTTGCATTTCTGAATGAAACACGTGTAGTCTTTCCTTAAGACCCCGTTTGGATGTCGGAACTATGAATTGGAAACTGGAATTGGGACGGACAAAGTTCTGTTTGGATGCCATCGGAATTTGGAATTAGAATTGGGGAACGATTTTCATGGAATTGATGACGATGAGTCTTGCAAACCGTTTACTTGCATACTACGCCTGATGACTATTTTAACGCTGTTATACTGTTCATCATCACCAATTAGTAAAGTGTTTACTCATTGCTATAACAGCCACATTGTGGGCGCCGTGGAGTTTGATAAGCAAGACGGTAATATGCCACCGTAGGCAAATGAAGCAGCTGAATTCCTTGATGCTTCAGGCACATCAGGGAATATATGCACTGATCAAGGCTAAAACCGGAATGTTGTTTCATCATGCCAGCTGACTCCCAAGAACATTTGAGTATACTGTTGAGTCACTGCAGCCATGTAATTGAGCTGCCTAACCTACTCCAGGAAAATAATCCCTGGGGGAGACAAAAGTTTCATCAAGAAGTGTCTACATACCGCGAATTTGCCTGCGATTGTTTGACAGTTTTTAATCAACTTATCAAGGCATATATAATAGCAATCTTTCAGGTTATCTTTGAAAGAAGAGGTTGAGCCCTATGACACTTTACTTTCACGAGGCATCCCCTCTATGCCATGTGGCATTCTTTGCTCAATGAATACTCTGGTATATTGAGGTAACCCATAAACCTGACAGGACCTCATTCTCTTGGGCGTTGATCAGCAAGGTCAGTGATAGCCTTCGGCGAGAGTTTGAGAAGCAAATATTCTATGTTAGATTAGATGATTTCAAAATCAGGGAAAAGAAACAAGGATCAAAGTTTATGTCTAGGTTCTTGTCTAGCAGTCTGTACCCTTTTAGTATATTCAAAAATCCCTTTACACTAGGTTTTTTTTTTTTTTGGTCATGGTTGAGGCAAACTTCTATGAAAGTGGTAGTGAAAACACTGAAAGCAGATGGTTTAATAGGTCATGGATTCAGCAGCAAATAAATAGTTTGTAGCAACAATATGATTGTGAACCCTACATCCAAATTCCTTCAATCTCATAAATATGATGAAATTAAACATAGTTTTGGTGAACAACTGAACATAATAACCTGAGCTGCCCAAAATGCTGTTTATAAGGAAGCAGATGGATTGTCTTGTGCATGAACAATACCTGCAAAAATACTACTAAAAATAATATCCTAAAATCAACAAATGTTAGAAGCAGGACCAATCGTGCTGGTTCTCAATGGTTGAGTGCAAAAACTAATAATATACAGCATCAAGTCACAAAGTTGCAACCTAGTTCCTTAGTTTTAACACCAGTAAATTGCCACTGATTGAGGGTCAGATGAGACTACAGTGTGCAAAATAGGAAATTCAACACAACATGAATAGGAAATAAAACTAATACAGGAACACAGACCGACCAAAGTAACGACATCTGGACAAATAAACCTGAACCCCAGCTGAGAAGAAGGAAGTAGAATTTATTTACACATGAACACCATGGACATGTTTGTCGACCCACTGCAATCCACCAAGAAGACCTTCATGTCGCCAACAAGAAACAGCTGCAGCTAGACCTAAGCCTCACAAATAGATGGAAACAACATGCAATCATTTAGTTCCACTTCTGCTAAATCATACTTTGGCTTGGCAGGAACCCATTTTTGCTGCTTTCGCTGCTGCTCCGCAAGATCCTCATTGTCTTCCCCAGCATCCACTCCAGTCAAGATAGAGAGCTTAGACTCATCTTTTGTAAGACGTAGCCTTAGCATCTTTTTAAGATGCACAAGCAGCGTTGAGAAAGAAGTTCTGCCTTCACCATCAATATTCTTACACGAGATGTGGTACACCCAGTTTGTCTTCAGAAGCTCAAGAGAGGATATATCATCACAATGGACGTCCACAGAGACACCTGAGCGGCCTGACATTACCATTCCATCATCGAGAAGTATATCAAGCTTCTGAACAAGGATCTTGATTGTCAAGACTTTCGCTGTGCTCCGTGATACCATCAACAAGGAGCTCATCGTACGCCCCGATCGGTCCATGAAGTGACATCTCTTTGGTCCAAATCCCGAGGTTTCTAGATCACTGTAACCTTCCACAAACCCCAAAGTTTTCAAAAGCCCTTGATGGTGCCAGCCCTGGTGCTGTCTTTGAAATGGGAAGAACAAACTCTCCATCGTCCACCCTTCGGAGCATGTGTTGGAGCCCTTCCTGATCAATACACTTGCAAGAAACTTTCTTGGTTCTGTCCATTAATAGCTTGAACTTGGAGTAACGACGCGTCGCTGCAGGATGTGCACCATTGATCAACCACAATGCAGCATCCCAGACCAACGGAGTGCGCACAGGTGGCTTTGCTGCTGCGGCGTCCTCCTCCCTTCTCTCCTCCGCCTTTCGCTCACAAATCTTCCTCCTCTCCTCCTCTTCTTGCTGGCGTGTTGTCTTCTCCTCCTGCAGCCTCTTCTCCCTTTCTTCACCTGTCTCAAATCTCTGCCTCTCAATCTCTTTGTCCTCCTGCTTACGCATCCAATACAGCTTGCTCACCAGCTTCTCCACCTTGGAGGCAATGTCGACCATGTGGAAGCCATCTTCCGCGTACAGCCTCTCCTCCTTCCACCTGGTGGGGAGCTGAAACCACTGCTCGGAGAAGCGGAGGTCCACAGTTGCGGAGGGCCCGGGTAGGAGGAAGAGGATGTCGTGGAGCCGCACGACGAGATGCTTGACGTGGGACGTCACGCTGATCCCGCGTCCCCCGGGCATCCCCCGGATCACGGCCACCTCCTTCCACGGCGCCGGCGACCCCTTGGAGGCAATTCAGCATTTACCCCTCTTCCAAATGGTCAGTAGCCATTTGCCCTCCTTACAAATGAGCTTTATGATTTACCCTCCTTACCAATTTTTGAGTTAGGATTTGCCCTCTAAGCATTTTTATGCCTATTCTGCCCTTACCTGCTTCTTCTTCCTCCTGCCGGCGACCACCGCGCCATGGCCGCCGCCGCGTCCTGCTCGCGCGTGAGCCACTCCGCCCTCGCTCACGAAGAGGTTCAGCTGGCCACGAGCATCTCCACTGCCTGTCGCGGCGTCAGGATCTCCGTCACCATGGTCCGCGCCGTAGCCATCCGCAGCTCGTCAGCCTCCGCTAGCAGCCGAGCCAGTCCTGCCTGTGCCTTGTAGCTTTCCGTCGCGGATCATGCGAGTTCCATTGACATGTTCAAAGTCACAATCCAGAGCACTAAACTAAACACAAGAAAAAGACAGCGGCAAGCATGGATTCCCAAGCAGTGAGGTCCTCCACTCGCTTCGACTCTTACAAATTTGCAGCGCAGTTGAATCCGACGCACTTGAAGGAATTGAGCTGGCAATCCGCACTCATATACAGACCCTATGGAGCTCATGGATTCAAGCTCCAACTGTGAATTCGCCCAATTTTGCGAATTGATTCGGGGAGATCGAGTAGAAGCTCTGCAAGGAGGCCGTCACGCCGCCAGTGCCCTCGACAGGCGGCTCAGCTCGCGGCTGCGGCGCGGGGCGACAAAGCGGCGTGGCTCGCGCGAGGGTGGAGCGGCTCACACGCGGGCAGGACGCGGCGGCGGCCATGGCGCGGTGGTCGCCAGCATGAGGAAGAAGAAGCAGGTAAGGGCAGAATAGGGCATAAAAATGTCTAGAGGGCAAATCTTGACTCAAAAATTGGTAAGGAGGGTAAATCATAAAGCCCATTCGTAAGAAGGGCAAATGGCTACTGGCTATTTGGAAGAGGGGTAAATGCTGAATTGCCCCCCTCCTTGGGAATCACACACCTTCTCGTGAGAGAGCTCGAGCAGGTAGTACGAGTTTTCGAATACGCCCGAAACAATCCCCGGCAGGAAAGGCTCAGCAGGCGCGCCGGATCGGTCCACCACCTGCTCCACCGGGCCGTCGGGACCCGCCGCGCGGCAGAGCGAGATGGGGAAGGACCCTCGCCGCTCCGGGAAGAAGCGGCGGCTGGTCCGATGAGACCACGAAGCCCGCGCGTTCTTGACGGAGACCCTCATGGTGTAGAGAACGCACGGGTGGGTGTGCACCTTCGAAGCGTCGTAGAAGTACGAGCGCCCCGGGCCGCGGGACGCCATGAATCGCTCGAAGAGGCGGCGGCGCATCTCCTGGTCCCGTCGTCCTCCTTGATTCCGTTGGCCACCTCCCGCACTCCCAGAGGATGCGACAAGGCCTTTTCCATCGCTGGCTCCAGAAGCACCGCTGATCTCGCCGGATCCGCCGTGACGACGGTAAAAGGGGGCGGCGGATTTGGGGAAGACAACAGGTTAGGGCAAAAGGCACATTCGGGCGAACGACACCAGGTCATTCGGGCTGCCTTTTGTCCTAACCCTCTGATCTTGCGAACGACGGCCCGAATGCAAGATGTGCCCGGAAGGCCCATCTCTGCGGCTCACATAAAGGATGGAACTATGGAGACCCGATTTGTGTGGGTTTACGCCATTCTCAATGGATATTTCATTTGGCATTTATTAGGTGACACATCAGAAAAAAAATGACATGGCATGATATTTAATATGAAAGAGGAGAGAAGCTTTTCATTAGGATGAAAGGGTAGTGACACTCTTTCCAAGTTGATGAAAAGAGAATGAAAGATGCATTGAGACTTTTTTCCTTTCATATGAAAAAAATGCAGATCCCCATTGGTACACCTATGCAACAATTTAATGTCTCGTTCAACCTATGAAACGGTGATATGAAAAAGTGCACTGAGAGATACACTTTCATTTCACAAATTAAGACTAAAAATCTGATGTGTCACACTTTGAAAATGTGAAATGAAAGAGGCCACTGAGAATGGCCTTAGGCCTTTAGGGTTTTGCGTGGGCGTTTAGTTGAGAGGCTGGGAGCATGGGACACATGGCTGCCGATGATTCACACAGAGCGCGACATGAGGAGCTAGAGTCAGTCTACGTAGGACTGAGTAGAAGAGAAGAGAGAAAAACTAGCTTTTACTTAACAAACAACCCTGGCATTTATTGAGTTGCTGATATTCGAAACCAATCATTAATTTAGTGACAGAGTGAGCTCTTATGTTGATTTTTTGATAAGATGAAGAGTGAACAATGACTCTACCTTTGAAGACGCTCGTAGACTCTATGTATTCAACGGTACTAAACCAGCAATACCGCTTCCGTCATCCAACGGCTACTATTAACTATTTACATTATGATATTATTACGGTAAGGGCGGGCCCAGTTCAATTCAAAGGTATTCAATTGAATACCCATTATTTTCTACACAAAGTTTTGTATCTACGATATAATTATTTGTTTTCATCTACGGTTAAACTGCAACTAGAATGGTTTCAATAAGGGAGAAAAAAAAACTCCAGAGTTGTAATATAAGAACCAATGATGTCGACCAGATAGATAAAGAAAAATAGCAAAATTAGTTAGAGGACATTCTGAAAGGATCAAGAGCACCGATAGGAGGAGGAGGAGGGGGGGGGGGGAGGGTGAATCGGTGTCTCAACAATTTCTCCCAAACGTACTTAAGGCGTGAAGCTAGCAAGGCTAGATATGGTGACAACAAGAAGCTAGCGATGCGCGCACACAATCTAGTCTATGCAACAAGCAACACCCTAACAAGCAATTCTACTAAGTAGTAAAGAGACAACCTATCATGCAATTCTACTAGCACATAAGTAAATGCGGAAGCGTAAATGCTAGTAAGCAAAGGAGATAGAGATAGGAATGCTCATGATTTTTCCCGTGGTCTCGGAAGGATGGCGCCTTCCCCTACTCCACGTTGGGTCACTCCCGTCGGAGTCTCGACCCCGTCCCTCCGCTCAAAGGCGATCCCTCCTAGAGCACACTTCACCCTCCGAGTGAAGTCGCGGGCACGTCCCGCCGGGCTCGATCCCGGGTACTCTTCCGGAGGTAAGGCTCCGCACTTGATGCGTGCCAAAGGGCGCTTCACTAGTGATGCTTCTTTCGCACGGGAAGCTCCAAGACCGTGTACAAACTTGTGTTGGCTTCCACACTCTCCTTAGACAGCTCAACACCAACGCCTAACCGGTCTAGGCCTTGCCATAGACCAAGAGTAACAAACCGAAGTGACTCTCTCAAGCTCACACTAGCCTAGAGATCAAGTGGATGCAATTGCTACTCTCTCAAGCACTAGGATCACTCCAAATCCTTCACAAGTGCTTCTCTCCCTTGCTCTTGGCTTCCTCTGAGTTTCCTGCACTCCAACAATGGCCAAGAGACCCCTCAAGGGGCGGGCAACCAACTATTTATAGGCTACCAACCCAAAACTAGCCGTTGCCCAAAAGTGCCCTGCGAAACTAGAGACCGTACAAAGGACCATACTGTCCGGTCTCCTCTAGACCGTACTGTCCGGTCTCTATTTCCAGACGCATCTCCATTTTCTTCTTCATCTCCAATGAAGACCGTACTGTCCGGTCCCTAGGACCGTACCGTCCGGTCGATTGTCCGGTCTTCATTTCTTCCACTTCCAGAAACTTCAGCTTATCTGTCTGGAAATCCTCTGATGACCGTACCATACGGTCCCATGACCGTATTGTCCGGTCTTCATTTTCTCAGCATCCCGAGACTTCACTTCTCTGTCTGGATCTTCAATGAAGACCGTACCATACGGTCCCTAGGACCGTACTGTCCGATCTCTACTGCAAAAGCTGAAAACTTGATCCACTCTTGATCCTTACTTCCAACTTCTCCATTCTTGGTTCCTCTTCTTCTCTTCAGCCACCCTAGCCCTCAAGAGACTCACAATGCATCCATTTGATCTCTAACCTAGTGTGCTCTAAGAGAACCAATTCGATCCCTCTTGATAGTCCGGTTTTTCCTATGGACTCAAGCTAACATCTATACCAAGCCAACACTTGCTTGGTCTATCATGTCCTTAGTCTTGATCCATCTTCAACCTTGACTCCATCAATTTCTCGATCCGAAATGTCGAGGCAACCAATCACCAAGTCGTCGATAAAGATAGAGTATGTGAGACGACGCTTCATTGATATGACCATTTGAATATCCTACAAGGAAATGTCAGTCACATTAATATGGTCACCCAATCACCAAAACATTCATACCTTTGGGGTTTCCGTACCCCAATAGTCATGAAGCTTACACATTCAATTGTGGCTTTGCTCGTCGACACTTCTGCTTTGTGCAATTTGCTGGTGAACATTGACGAAAACAAATTTTGGAGGACTAGTTTCCAACAGCTAGATTTTATTCTCTCTTTCTTATCTTTTTTTTATATATAAATTGGGGTTTTGAGAAACCAGACAAGAAGCTAATCCGTTTGCATTAGCCAGGTTAATTGGCGGAAACTAGATTTTAGAATTTAGACAGAAAAAAACGACCTGTTTGGAGGCTCTCCAATTTCTAAAAGCTGGTATTTTAAAACTCAGAGTGATCCAAACAGGCCTAAAAAAAAAAGACATTTGTTTCGCTCACAAATATACGAGCCAGTTTGTAGCGGAAAATATGGCCATGGCCTCGTCATGGAGTACTGGAGCAGCAATGATCGTCCCACTTATACTGGATTGATTCAACTCGTACTAGCGAAACAGATTTGTAGCACAACTTATCCTGGTTAAGAAATGATTAAGCCTTCTAGAAAAGGTGTCGATGCTTTCTTTCCTTTTTTTTAACACAGTAGGTAAAAACACACAAGGGCTTTTATACATATACATGTACACTCACAACTACGAATGTACGCCTGCACATCCTATCTTTATATACATGCATCTTCATAAGAGATTTGACCAACATATCCTGTGACTGACAAGCATCACTGATAGTCTGATGCCACACTGACGACTATCATAAAAGGAGCACAATACACGGCTATTCACTTATTTGACTCTGTTGTCCCCCTGCCATCAGTAAATTTCCAAACATGACACGATAGAGTACTAAAAGTAGTGAGCATTATTCATATAATCATATACACTAAACTATGCAATGAGTCGAAAGATGACATGCGTACATACTAGCCACGGTCATCATGGTTCTTATTCATCTTGACCGGAAGGTTTTTGGTGCTGTTCACCACATTAATTGAGTTGTTTTATTGCTTCACAGGTTTCCTTGGGTGTGCGGATAACTTCTTCAATGGCGGTGTTGTCGATGTATTCAATTCCTTTAGCAACCTTGGACCTCGTGTCCATTTGTGTACACTATCCCAACAAGCACCATCCATGGTGAGGTACACCGAAGAACGCGGGTTGCCTAGGCACATCTTGTCCAAAGAACGCGGGTTGCCTAGGCACATCTTGTCCATCACGTCCTTTTGGCGGCTTGGCTCGATAAGCATCAGTGACAACATCCCGATGCACCTGGCAGCCTGATGAAAACAGATTGCTCCACCCCGGGAGCAAGATCCATGAAGCTCCAAAATGCATCAGCGAATGCATGATCACTCAACACGACTTCTGGATTCACCCGTCCTAACAAGTCAAGGTAGGAATCGCCACAATTAAGTGCAATGCTTCCTTGAACTAATCTCATGATGTTCTGTGATAGCCTCAGCTCATAGAACTGCTCCCTGACCAGCACCCCTTTGACGTAGATGGACTTCAACTCGAAACACACTTTAGCCACTTCCCATTCATCAGCGAGAGCTGGGTGACAATGCCACGAAGAGCAATGCAGGCCAAGGAGTTTGTCTGAGGTAAAATGGGCTTCGTACCTTGAACAAAGTGGGTAGCCTCTTTGCATGCTTTACGGATAATCTTCTTGTAGAGTCCAAGAAGTTTGAACCGGAGCAGCGGCTTGGTGGTATCGATGGTTATCACAGGCTCAGATGTCTGCTCCATGAGCTTGGCCAGTGAAATCTCCCAGTTCTGCAAGTTCAGTTTGGCAGTTAGACCCGAATTGACAAAGGCACTCAATTACTTATGTATGTTTCGCTTAAATATGCAATGCACTTGCGCATTTGTTGACGATCGAAGGAGATTGGGGACCTTATCTTTTGTGCAAAAAAAAAAAAAAGCACTCAATTATCCCTTTTTTTTTTGCTCAAAAACAGCAAACGAGTTTCCATCCCCGTGCCCTTTGCACTGAAGATTTTGGGTGCGTTCGGCGCATGGGGTCTAAATTTTAGAGGGTTTTTGTGACGAATATTGTGATTACAAATAAAGTTTAATTACAAAACTAATTTCAGGACTCCGCTCGAATTCGCGAGACGAATCTAATAAGGGTAATTAAAGTGCGATTAGAAGATAGTTACTGTAGCATCACTGTAGCAAAATAGAGATTAATTAGGCTCATTAGATTCGTCTCGCGAATTAGAGAGAGGTTGTGACATAGGTTTGTCATTAAATTAATAAAAGTGGTTTTAAATAATAAGATTCTCTTCGATGTGATAGATGCTAAAAATTATAGGAGGTGCGCCGAACGCACCCTTATCCAAATCAAAAGACAACCATGGTACTACACAATAGTGGAGTGCTCCCTCTGTTCAAGTTTACATGTCATTTGACTTTTTTCATCTCAAGTTTGACTGCTCGTCTTATTCAAAAAATTTGTGCAACCATAGTTAAATTTAAGTCATTCTCGAAGAACTTATATTAATAAAGCAAGCCACAACAAAAAATATGATATTTTGCATAATTTTTTGAATAAGACGAGCAGTCAAACTTGAGATGAAAAAAGTCAAACGATATGTAAACTTGAACAGAGGGAGTACTAGTACCACACAAGTTCACAGTTCGTGCTAGTACCTTCTGCACAATCTGACTACCACCAGCAGCGGACCCGGCGGATTGGCCCCGCGATCGTCCGTGCGCGTGCGCCATCTGCAAACGGAGAAGCTGAGGAATTGTACTACGCGTAAGATGAATGTCTCGATCCGCGTGTTAGGGTGCGAGAAGACAAGCAAATCGAATAGTACTACGCGAACGAACCTGGACACCAGGCCGATCGATGGATCACGTATGTGGAGGAAGCATGAGGAGGAGCAGGAGAGAGATGAGCCAGCGGCGCACTAGATCCATGTCGACGAAGAGCGCGCAGGGCCGCCGGCCTGCGGGAAGATCGAGTGCCGGGCTTCGTGACTCGTGAGCCAAGGTATAGGCCGGTGTGCAGTAGCACGAGACGAGCAACCTGGAGAATGAGATGAGGAGGTTGGAAATGGCGCACGCGCCCCGTAGCACTCTCTGGCAATAGCGCTTTTTCCTGCGCCGTCAGGACTCGATCGGGAGAGCGTGGTGGCGGTGGCGAGATGCTTTTTTGCTGCGCCGTCAGGGCTCGGGAGAGCGTGGTTAGACACGAAAGAGCAGAGGAAATACTATTACTCTTGTAAACCAGATCACCAAGCGCTTCTTAAGCAGCCAACCGATCCGTTTGCTGCAGAAGGACAAGCCCTTCACTATCCTGGCGTCGCGGTTGGCGGCACATCTCAAGCCACATGGATAGCCAGATCTTGGCCAAAGCAAATTTCCCAATTCATCAGCCTGGCCACTGGGGACTCCCACCAATGTTGCAAGAATTTGAAACACTCAACAGCACCACAGAGCATTCTATTACCAAGATTATATAACTCAAGAGCTGATGGACTAGCCAAAAAAGCACGACAGGAATGTATCGCATGCTGTATGGGCCGTATGGCAATGAAACCACCTAGCTTGTCTTTGATCCTACATCATGTCTACAAACATTTTAATGGGATCAAGTCCATCCAATCTCTATATTATGTCTTTGATCCTATGAAATCCTAATCCTTAAGAAAAAAAAACAGAGCGCCTGCATATTCCCATGAAGAAAAGCTGTCATGCTTTATCATCCGTTGCCAGGGTGCAGTTCTTGTCGCCGGCTTGCTGCCACCCCGGTGTAGAGAGAGAAGCACGCGCGCCACACGAGACAAATCTCCTCTAGGGCTCCACAGAATCCGATCATGTAGTTCCGCATGGTCTCACGTACTGTAATCAGACCGCAACAACCGAGCCGCGAGACCTACGAAGAATGACAAGTAGGTCCAGCAACATATGAGACCCACATGGGAGAGGCTAATAATATCTCGCGAATTTGTAGGGAGGGATTGAGCCACTGGTGTGGGGACCTTCTGCGATGAGAGGTCAAAAGAAACCACAGACTCCAGAGAGACAGTACCCTGCAGCAGAAGCAGGGTGACGACGTGTAGTGACGAACTTGCCGGTGCCCGGTTGGCCACGCCCTCGTGTGGGAGAGAGATGACAGAGAAGCCGAGGCACCGGCGGCGATGCTCGCCCACCCCCGCTGTGGAGGAGGCCGGGCGGTGGGCGGCGGCGTCGCGGTGACCGGTCCGGCAAAGCCGGGTTAGGGTGGCGGCGGCCGGCGGGGGCGCCGGCGGAGCCGGGGGCGGCGACGGTGGCGGGGGCGTCAAGAGCCTCCGGATTATCGTGGCGGCAGCCGAGCCGCCGGGGACGAGCTGGAGCCTGGAGGGCGGGCGGGGGCGTCTCGCTGGAGGTTGAAGGAGGAAGACGAAGGATGGTGGGCGACCGCCGGTTTCGAGTACCTTGGGCTACAGAGAGCAGCGCCCGCTCGACGGCGCTATTGCTGTGTCAGTCGACCCCGGCGGTGAGATAGCATGGGCGTCGCGCATGCCGGGCTTGCCGTCGCTGCCTGCGGCTTGGTCGTGGCGCGTCCTGGACACGACCGTCCCTGCCGCGCGGAAGATCCAGAGCTCAACCTTGTCGTCCTGGCGGCTCCAACAGCCGCGCCTTGGAGTCTTCTCCGCCTGCACGTCACGGCGGGGCTTCAGCTCGCTCGCCTGTTCCGTCTCCCTTGGGGGGACGGAAAGGGGAATGGCGGCGCTCGAAAGCACGCCTTCGCGGCCGACGGACATGGAGACGGCGGCGCGCTGGTCGTGGACCACCGCGGATGCCTCCGGGTGGGACGACGAGGCGGACGGCGCGAGGTTGGCACGCGGCGCCGGCGCGAACTAGATCCGCCTTGACGAGGTCGCTGGAGCATTGTCGAGGACTCGAGGTACGCACCTCCTCGTCCTCGTGGCTCCCTCACGCGAGCAGCGAAGACAGCCACGACGGCCTACCTGTGTTTGCATAGGGCGCTGCGGCTGCCGGCGCGGACGAGCGGCGCCGGGTCATGGTGTTAATTGGGAAGCTGGAGCGGACGACCGTCGACGGGTCATGGCGCCCGGGAAGCTGGCGTGGACAAGCAGCGCCGGGATTCTGGCGCGGACGAGCGTCGATGAATCATGGCGCCGGGATGCTGGCGAGGACGAGCGGCGCTGGATCTTGCCGCCGGGTGCTAGCAATCGTGTTGGCACCCTGTATTTCTGTTGTGATTCATGGCTTAATTAACTGCATCCTCCTGATGGCAATTTTAAGGTACATGAATGCCTGCCACTGTTCATTATCAGAAACACTTCTCCCGCTCTCCTGCATGAATTTAGTTCCTCAAATAATTATGGGTTGGTTCATTCGTTTTTGCATCTGTAGTTCCTCAATTTGATCTTCTACAATTGATGTCAACTGATTTCCTTAGGGATGCTATGCGAGTTTAGTAACAATTGATTATTTAGAGCTTAATAGTAACTCCTTTTTTTGTATTATGGCTCTATGGTGTAGTCCTATTGGACTAAAACAATATCCTTGGACCTTAATTTACTGGCTCTTCTTGATTTGGACAATATATTATTTTTGTTATTTCAGTACCTTGTTTCTCTGTGCTCTGGCGTTTGACACAGTATTCATGTAACCTGTCTGTATATCTGTAGTCTATCTGTTTATGGTCCACCTACTAATGTTTTCTCAACCACTTTAGATACCTAATTAACTAAAGCTTACTAGTAACTCGTATTGGTTCTATGGTTATGCTACAGTTTTTGGAGTTTAATCTGGCTCTTTTTTTTTGGATAATATATCTCTTCTTAACCTGGACACCACCCTGTAATTTCCCCATGTTCTGCGTTGCCGTGACAGTATATTCACGTAGCCTTTTCTTTTTATTCTCAACTTTTTTGGATTTTGGAAATGAACCCGGAAGATGAACTGGACGAGGATGGTGCTAACATTGATTTACACTCGCAAAGGAAAGGAACATGTGTTGTTCTGAAGACCTCCACAAGACAGTGAGAAATCTATTTGTCTGCTTATCTGATTCCAATCTTGTCTTTATGGGATGTTTGTACTTTATTTCCTATAACTTCAGCTACTAATATGCTTAAAATATTTAGATTGGTCACATGATATTGAATTTAGTTTATTTGTTTTGCTGTTAAACATGTAGAAAAAGTAATGGTCAATGTGTTTGTTAGGCTATGTTAATCCACGACAAATAGGTAGAATAGACCAGAGAAAGTATGATTCAACTTATGTGAAATTCCAAGTAACTAAATATTGTTCAGGAAAACTGAAATGCGTTCTACTTTGGCATTGTTTTGGTGCACAGATGATGGCATTCACGAATATAATTGCAAAGTGAATATGTTGATTGAAGCTAGCATAATTGGTTCAAGTTATTAAAACTGAACAGTTCTGGACAACAGTTATATATTGAGCAGCTATCACAATGTTCTATAACTCAGTTGTCTCTGCTTGTGCCTGGCCTTGCAGATACGAGACTCTGAAGCTATTACTTATTCTAATGTTAATTTCATCTTTTGTTCACATATGAAAGAGTGGTGTTTATTCTAATGTTAATTTCAGCTTTTTGTACGCACCTGAAATAGATGTTTTAATGTTCAAAGCTTAAAAGCAATAAAGCTTGAGCTCGTGTTTTTGATACAATTTTTTTTAATTTAAGACGACTAGCTGATAACTGTAGTATTTGTTTTGTATATTGGTGAAAGCATCCGACCTACAATCTCAAGCCTGTTGACCTTGTTGGACCAACAAAGACAGCTAACCTTATATTGGACACCTTGCCATCAGAGTATGCTTCAAGAGTGAAGGCAATGGAGGTGGATGAAAAGCCCACTGAGGATTACAATGATATTGGAGACCTTGAAAAGCAAGTATTTTACTGAATGAATGTTGAAGCTTTGTAAATTTCTTATTTAGTACATTACAACCGTCATATCTTTAGGGGTTGATTAATCGATATACATCAACAGTGAGGAATGTTATGTCTTCATGCTCATTTTCCTTTTCGTTTATCTCTTACCCTCTGCTTTGCGTTGTTGACTATAGATTCAAGAGCTTGTGGAGGCTATTGTGCTACAAAGACCTGTTGCAAAGTTGGGTATTCGTCCTCCAAAGGGAGTTATTTTATATGGACCATCAGGAACTGGGAAGACACTCATGACCCGTGCATGTGCTGCACAAACTAATGCAACCTTTCTGAAGTTAGCTGGTCCACAACTTGTCCAGGTAATTATGTCACTTGACAAGCGTAACTTTTTGTTGTTTTCCACTTCTGTTTTAGAAAATGTAGTTTGTTGTTTAATTTGTATAAACAGCCTTGGGTCCAGACTCCAGAGCAATATTTTCTTAGGAAGATGTGCTTAGAATTTAGTTTAGAATTTCTTGATGTTGGCTGCCTTCTGGACATAGATATAAGTCTGCTGTTAACTTGTCGAGTAGTGTTGTTCTGAATGTCTTAGTGAGCATTTTTGCTCATAATATTAATGTCCAGATGAATGGATTTTGTCTCCGTCGTCTATGTCATGAATAGTTTTCATTACAAAGTGCTGAAGTTTAGTGAGTTGGATGGCATATTTTGTGAATTAATTCGGGGGTTTTATTATTATTTATTATCTCTAATTCTCAGTGTTCAGTGTACCAGAGACATGTTGTATGAAACAGTTGTTTGGCGAAATATCGAATCTGATTGCATGACTTGCTGAATGATTGATCCATCTTCGTCGCAGAGGCATACAAGATATTATATTTCCACATTTTCTTATTATTCTGTTGTTAATTTGAGTAGTAATGATGTTCTTGTCTTTTTTTCAGATGTTTATTGATGAAGCAAAGCTTGTTCGGAATGCATTTCAGCTTGCCAAAGAGAAAGCACCTTGTATACTTTTTATCGATGAGATAGATGCCATCGGTTCCAAGCTATTTGATAGGTGAATCTTATGTGATCCTTTTCCTCTTATTTGGTTTTGCTCACTGTGCTTTTTAGGCTGATGCTTCATAACTGTACCATATGATTCATACATCATTCTTCTTAAGGTTGCATATATTTCTGAACCTTCTTAAGGTTCAGCTAAGCAAAATATTCTTATTGGAAATCAGCACACGGTAACTGGACTTTGTTTTCTATCATTACAGTGAAGTTAGCGGTATCAGAGAAGTTTAGAGGACTATGTTGGAATTGATAAAACAGCTAGATGGTTTCAGCAGCGACGAGCAAATAAAGGTAGGATGCCCTGGAATGTGCCTTTTCTGTTGCATGCTTGACAATGATTCTGGAAAGCAAATGCTATCGTGATTAGACAACACCTGGTTATTTAGTTGATTTTATGTTCAAAAGATAAATGTAAATAGCACCCCCCCCCCCCCCCCCCAAAAATTACTAAAAAATGTAAATAGAATTCTTGAAAAAGTTGATGAAGTTTTAAGAAGCATCAGAGCTTCAGATCCAAAACAAATTTGATGTTTAATGTTATAGCCATTCTTCTATGCAACTTTCTTCAGTTGCATACATATAACTCTTCACTTCCAACACTTGACGCTGTATTTAGAAGCTAGTTTGTATCTTTTCACTTCGTATCTGATTTGCTTGATGATGTGTTATTTGTTAAAACCTGCAGGTCATAGCTGCAGTGAACTGAACTAATATCCTTGATCATTGCTCTGATGTGCTATGTTGGTGTGTGCTGTAGATTCACTCCAGAAAGATGAATCTAAATCCTGATGGCGCATTTGAAGAGTCCGCTCAACAGATGATTTTATCGGAGCACGGTTTGCAAGCAGTTTGTGTACATGGTATGCTTTCCGTACAGAAACACCGTTTTTTTTTTTGTTTTTTTTGAGTTGTAAACCGAGTTCTCATGTTTGGTCCCCGAATGAGACAAGGATGATGTAAGGGGACTACCATTTCTCTCTCTAATACAAAGAGCGCAGCTCTCCTGCGTTTTCGAAAAAAAAACCGTTATTTTTGTTTGCATTTTGTAATTAAATTTATTGGCTTGATACGCATATGCATCAACACAGTATTGAAAATAAGATAACATCGTGGAGTGTAAGATGGCATTGAAAATAAGATAACTTATATAGGTTGATCATTGTTCCTGGGTTTTTGATCCAAAAGCTTGTGCAGGTGACTCAGAAGGACTTCAATGAAGGTCAAGAAGAAGTCAAGCTTAAACTACCACGCTTAATTTGTATGCTAAATGCCATGGGCCATAAATTTGATTTGTAACACTAAATTTACATTTGCTTGGAGTTGGAGATGTAACATTCAACAGTTACATTTTACTTCAGCCTCTGTTCCGGCGAAAGGTTTGCTCGTTTACCGTGGCTTAAAGAACGTTTGTCCTTGTGCCAAAATGAGAAGTTGCATGGAATTTATTTTCTGTCATCTCACGACACAAAGGTTTTAGTGGTTAATAACTGACGACAACCAGCTTGAGGGACCAGTTGATGTCGTGATCAAATCATCATTCAAAGAACATGTATATTGCACATTTAACAACTTGACAGACTAAACTAGATCAGTGAGCAGGGTAGGGAATCCAACACGACCTGGACAGATTAAGCTAATAAATGATCAAAGATCGACCAGAATTTGAGCACAAATTGATTCGGGGCACTACCTCATATGAACACCATAGACCAGATTGTCAAACACAATGTCACCCCACTGGACTCCGCCAAGACTCTTCATGTTGCCACCAAGAAATAGCTGCAGCCAAACCTAAGACTCACAAGGAGTTGAAAACAGCATGCAATCATTAAGTTCTACTTCTGCTAAATCAGGCTTTGGCTTGGCAGGAACCCATTTTTGCTGCTCTGCAAGATCCTCATTGTCTTCATCGGCATCCACTCCAGTCAAGCTGGAGAGCCTCGACTCTTCTTTGTAAGATGCAGCTTTAGCTTCCTTTTAAGATGCACAAGCAGTGCTGAGAATGAAGTACGGCCTTCACCATCGATATTCTTACACAAGATGTGGTACACCCAGTTTGTCTTCAGCAGCTCAGAGAGGATATATCGTCACAATGGACGTCCACTGAGAAACCTGAGCGACCTGACATTACCAATCCATCATCAAACAGTATATTAAGCTTGTGAACAAGGATCTTGATTGTCAAAACTTTTGCAGTGCTCCGTGATACCATCAACACGGAGCTCAGAGTACGCCCCGTTTGGTCCATGTAGTGACCTATCTTTGGTCCAAGTCCGAAGGTTCCTAGATCATCGTAACCTTCCGCAAACCCCAAAGTTTCAAGAGCCCTTGATGTTGCCCGCTCTGACGCTGTCTTTGAAACGGGAACAACATACTCTCCGTTTTCCACCCTCTGGAGCATGTTTTGAAGCCCATCTTGCTCAATACACTTGCAAGAACTTCTTGTTCTATCCATTGATAGCTTGAACATGGAGCAAGAAGACAACGCGGACGAATGTTTAACATCCATCACCACAGTGCATCATCCCATACCTGAGGAGTGCGCACAGGTGGTTTCTTGTCGCCGCCACTCCCTTTTCATCACCTCCTTTCGCTCGTGCATCTTCCTCCTCTCCACTCTTGCTGGCATGTCGTCTCCTCCTTCTGCAGCCTCATCTCCCTCTCTTCCTCTGTCTCAAACCTCTGCCTTTCAATCTCTCTGTCCTCCTGCTTACGCATCCACTTGGTCACCAGATTCTCCACCGAGGAGGCAATGTCGACAATGTGGAAGCCGTCCTCCGCGTACAGCCTCTCCTCCTTCCCCCAGGTGGGGAGGCGAAACCACTGCTCGGCGAAGCGGAGATCCACAGTTGCAGACGGCCCGGGCAGGAGGAAGAGGATGTCGTGGAGCCCACGACGAGGGTCTGACGTGGGACGTCACGCTGATTCCGCGTCCCCTGGGCATCCCACGGATCACGGCCACCTCCCTCCACGGCGCGGCGACCCCTCCCTGTGAATCACGCCCTTCTCGCGGGAGAGCTCGAGGAGGTCGTACGAGTTTTCGAACACGCCCGAACAATCCCCGGCACCTCAGCCTCAGCAGACGCGCCGGATCGGTGCACCACCGGCTCCACCTGGCCGTCGGGCGCCGCCGCGCGGCAGAGCGGGATGGGGAAGGACCCTCGGCGCTCCGGGAAGAAGCGGCGGCTGCTCCGGAGAGACCAGGAGGCGCGTGCATTCTTGACGGAGACCCTCATGGTGTAGAGAACGCACGGGCGGGTGTGCACCTTCGGAGCCTCGGACAAGTACGGGCGGCCAGGCCGCAGGTAGCCATGAATCGGTCGAAGAGGCGCATCTCCTGGTCCCCGTCGTCCTCCTTGGTTCCGTTGGCCACCTCCCGCACTCCCAGAGGATGCGGCACGGCCTTCTCCATCACCGGCTCCAGAAGCGCCGCTGATCTCGCCGGATCAGCAGCCATGGCCGGGGATGGATTCGGACAAGACGGAGAGCAAACGGCACATGATTGATGAGCCGTAACGTAAGAAGCGACCAATGGGCCTTGCGAACGACAGGCCGTATAGCCACTGCAAAATGTGCAATGGGCCATGAATCAACCTATTAAGTGTCCCTAAAAATAACTGCTGCTAATACTTTTTTTTTTTCTCAGTTTTCATGTAGAGAAAAAGAGAGGAGAGGTTCCATCAGAAAAAGAAAAGAGAGGGAGGCGCGCGTACTGGAAGTCTGGAACGGTGGAACCTCACTTCCGAGGCAAAAAGCACTCTTCCCTGGCTAGATGTGTGCACGGAGGGCGCCGCACGCCTCGCGTACTTTTTTTTTTTGAGAAGAGGCCGGGGCCCACCCTCGGTCTTCAGTAGAAAGACCGGGACACTACAGCCTCCACCCCCCCTGAAACGCACGCACACTCCACACTCACCCGGAGCACCAGCAGCTCGCCCGGTGTTCGAACGCTGGTGGGCTGCCGAAACTTTTCGTTGCTGGCCACCCGCCCACCCGGCGGTCTAACAAGCTGGTCTTTGTGCGGCGTACGTGCGGGCTGGAACGAACAGACGCGCGTTCCCGTGACTTTCGTCAGACCCTGCAGCCATGGCCCAGGAAGCGTGCAACGACGGCGCCACGCGCGCTCGTCAGAGTTGCTCCGTGAGTCCTGAGCGCGCGTGGCGCCGTCGTTGCGCGCTTCCATGGGCCATGTGGCTGCAGGCCTCAACATCGCGTAGAGCGACGCCATTTACGCGCGGCTTAACCAAAAGCCAGCTGATCGACCAGCGAACCACCGGCCGGGATCCGCCCTGACGCGGGGTGCGAGGATGCACGACAAACGCACTGCTATCTCCACGGCTGGCACGGCATGAAGGGCAAACAACAGGAGACGCGCGACAGCTGCTTGTTTGAGAGCAAGAAGCGCTGCCGCGACGCATGGCATGGGACGCTGCTTGTTAGAGGCGACTGGGCGACTCCAGAGGCGACGGGGCCCGAACCTCCCGGCCGACCCCACCGTCGCCGGCCTCTCCTCTCATCAGCAGCGTGTCGGCCTCGTGCACCCGTCGGCCGTGTACCGCTTCTACGACGAGCAGCACGCGACGCGTACCCTCGCCACCGCCGGGTCGACGGCGTCAAGGTGACGAGCTGTGCATCCTCGAGACGCTCGGCGCCTCGGCCACGGCGGGCGCGCGCAGCTCACCAGGAAGTACCACCCGCCAGGCGCTCGACGCCTCCGTCGCCAATAACTTCCCTGATAAGGCATCATCGCCTGCATGAGCCAAAACACAGACGCCTCTCATGCATTTTTAGCCTGCTCATATATAGATGGAAATGTTGTTTGGAGTTTGCCTTTGACAATGCTATAGCGGTGCCGTGGCTTCCGTTCATCCTGCAGCTTGCTCAAGATATGGAGCATGCATGGACAAGTTCACTGGCGTCCTCGGCGACGGCGAGTGCAACTGCCAGAACGCGGCGTGGAACTCCGTGGAAAAGAAAACCATGTCCACCGTTCCAAGTTTCTGTTGGAAAATCGTGGCATTCCTTTCCTTCCAGACCGATCGACCAGATAACAAGCATGGCCAGCGTTTGCAATCCTTTAGCAGAGTTGTTTAGGCCTGATCGATGTACCCGGGAGCAAGAGGCGTACCAGTCTCGCAGGGTCGCCGCACAACAGTTTAATTACCGGCCTGAAGGAAGCTGTTCTTGACCAGACAGCCAAAGTGGAGTTGCATTCGCTGCAAAGATGGAAGGCCGTCTCCAAATCTCGGAAACACAGCGGGCAGAAGTACTCGTTTGGCCACTTCCCGCTGAGCAGTTTGTCTAATGTTTTCTGTCCACACACCCGGTTTTGCAGAAGCAACCACAGGAAGAATGGAGAACCGTGACTCCAGTGGCGAGCATGCCATCCTTCCGAACAGCGCGGTGGCCCATCTCCCTCAAGGTCCTGGAGCAGGACATATCCTCACCGTGTCGTCCATCAAGGTCAGTGCTCAATGCATTGTATCATATACAGTTGCCATGCCCAATTTTAACTTGTTATTTTAGCACAAAAGCGTGTCAACTCTAAACTTTTAATTCATTTATTTGATGTACCATGTCATTGCAGGACTTGAGTGGTACCCGGGTTCAGGTTCACCCCGATTGGACACGTTGTCGACATGTTCAACAGCGGTGGAAGGTCAGACCTGCCACCTCCTCGACGGTGCAAACCTGCTTGGCGGCTGTCAGATTGGGGGGCATGGAAGCGAGGGGGTGTGGAACGTTTGGTGCCTACTCTCCTGTCTCCAATTAGTCCAGACAAGTGCATTTAAGGTTGAGCTGAGGTGAAGTTCTCCTATGAATCTTCCTCTGGAGCCTGGGCTGGTTATTCTTCAGTTGACGAACATGTTCACATAATTGTCTCGTTGTGCTTTAGGTTGGGAGCAGTATCATTGCATGACTGTATCAGTTCGTCTGAAATTCTCAGCGATAAGAGTCCAGTTGCGATTTACGTACCTTAGTAGCACGGTGATGATTAGGACATGAGACGGGTGGGATTTGGCAGTGAACATCTGATTCTTGATCCAGAGGAAGGAATCAAATAAATAACGTGCATGTTATTCTGATAGTATGATGAAAGTGGGTCATCTGCAGGGAGAGGCTAAAAGTCATGACATATTTGACATAAATATGGGTTCGAATATGGATTGAGAAGTACTGCTGAAAATTATAAGAATAGTAGTTCGAACTCATCCCTCTGTCATACTCCATAAAGCATTGATCACTAGCTGATTGTATGACATACTAACACAAGTTAACCGACTGTAATACAGTGTAAAATAGATAACACAATAGGTTGTGCAAATTACGTAAGGACTCCACAGCGAAACCTACACAGACAGAACAAGGCTAGTACAAGATCATAGCTAAACTGGACGCGGCCTGATCAAGTTGAAGTGTTAGAACCATGAAACTGCAGTGGTCAGACATCAGAATCCCAAGTTGTTAAGCACGCTGAAATCACATAGATCGACTTCCTGTAACTCTTGCTTTGGCTTGGCAGGAACCCGTGCTTGATGCTTTCGACACTCCTCCACGGGATCCTCGTCTTCTTCGTCTTCATCTACTGTAGATAGGCTATAGATCCTCAAATCTTCTTTGGTTAGCCGTAGCTGCAGCTTCTTTTTCAGATGCACTAGAAGCGTAGAGAAAGAGGTAACGCCTTCACCATCAATATTCTTACACAAAATGTGGTGCCTCCAGTCTGTTGTCAAGAGCTCGGAAGAGGAGATATCATCACACTGAATGTCCACGGCAACGCCTAAGCCACAAGACATAATCAACCCATCATCCAGCAGTATATCAAGCTTATCAACAAGGGCCTCGATCGTCAAGACTTTCACTGCGCTCCGTGATGCCATCAACACAGAGCTCAGTGTGCGACCCGTCTGATCCATGACAAAACCTATCTTCGGTCCAAATCCCAAGGTTCCAGCAATACAGTAGCCTTCCACAAACCCCAGAGTTTCTTCAGGAGCCCTTTCTGATGCCGATATCAGGGCTGGCTTTGAAATGGGAAGAACAAACTCTAACTCTCCGTCCTCTACTCTCTGGCGCATGTCTTTAAGGCCTTCTTGCCCAGCGCACTTGCAAAAACTGCTTGCTGTAGTTCATGAACAGCTTAAACTTGGAGTAACAATGCGCAATCCCAGGCTGCGCCTCCTTGATCTTTCCCATGAAAGCAACCCACTCCAACGTGTAAGCCGCGGCCTCGCTGCCGCCTGCTCCATTTTCCTCTTCTCCTCCTCATTCTTCCGCTGGAGTATCTTGTTCCTCTCCTCCTCCTGTAGCTTGAGCATCGCCTTCTCCTCCTCAAGCCTCCTCGCCCTCTCTTCCTCTGTTTCCATCTCCGCCTCTCCATCTCTTGCTCCTCCTGCTGATGCATCTTGTACAGCTTCTTCGCCAAGGTCTCCACCGCGGCGGTAATGTCGACAAAGTGGATCCCGTCCTCGGTGCACAGCCTCTCCTCCTTCCAGCCAGCGGGGAGGCGGAACCAGTGCTCGGAGAAGCGGAGGTCCACTGTCGAGGAGGGCGTAGGCAAGCAGAAGAGAATGTCGTGGAGCTGCACGACGAGCTGATCGACGTGGGACGTCACAGTGATGCCGCACCCTCCGGGCATCCCCCGGATCACGGCCACCTCCGTCAACGACGGCAACGACCCCTCCTTTGGAATCACTTCCATCTCGCGGTAGAACTCGAGCAAATAGTACGCCGGATCCCGGGTGCCCGAAAGAATCCCCAGCTGGTCCGGCTCGCCCGGCACACCCGATCTCTGCACCACCGGCTCTACCTGGTCGTGCTCCACCGCGCGGCAGAGGGGGATGCGGAAGGCAGGCCCTCGTCGCTCCGAGACGAAGCGACGGACGCGCCGGTGAGACCACGAGACCCGCGATCTCTTGACGGAAAGCTTCATGGTGTAGAGGACGCAGGGGTGGGAGCATGCCTTGTTCACCTCGTACACAAACCGGGACGCCGGACCGAAGGACGCCATGAATCGCTCAAGTAGGCGGCGTCGGCGGTGGCACAATTCCGCCACGTGGTCATCCTCTTTCACCCCGGTGGGCACCTCCCGCACCCGCAGAGGCTCCGGCACAAGTTTCGTCACCTCCGCCTCGAGGAAAACCACCGATGGCGCCGGCGCCGCCATATGGTGATTGGCGGATTGGGGGACTGGACATCAAGGATAAGGCAAAAAGGCAGGGAACGAGATATCAAGGTTAGAGATCCAAAAAAAAATCAAGGTTAGATTTTTTTCTTTTCTTTTCTTCTTTGAGGGAAAGATATCAAGGTTAGATCGTCGCTGTAGGTGACGGAACGGCGACCCTCGCGCCCCACCTCCCACCAAATCAAGCGCCCCGCCGAATCACGCGGCTCCCAACTTCCACCTGGGTGTCAACACTCTCATTCTCTCCCCTTCTCGTTTGGTTCCCGTGACTTCCGTACTTCTGGAACGGCCATGGAAGCGCGCAATGACGGCGCCACGCGCGGACGCGCGCTCAGGACTCGCCGGAGCAACTCACACGTCTTGCCTCATCCCTCATCATCGCGTAGAGCGACGCCCATACGCGCCGCTTAACCAAACCAGCTGACCATAAAACCACCGGCCGGGATCCGCCTTGACGACGCGGCGTGCCAGGATGCACGACAAGCGCACTGCTATCTCCACGGCGGGCACGGCATGAAGGGCAAAACAGGAGACGCGCGGCTGTTTTTTTTTTTTAAAGGAAACAACGG
Source organism: Eragrostis nindensis (assembly GCA_012490785.1). Lineage (NCBI taxonomy): Eukaryota > Viridiplantae > Streptophyta > Magnoliopsida > Poales > Poaceae > Eragrostis > Eragrostis nindensis. The sequence goes on from JAAXCT010001810.1 coordinate 118,143, forward strand.
TGAGGGAAATCCCCACCTGAATTTTCTCATTGAATCATAGTAAAGTTACAAGTGCGTTACAAGCTTTGAGCGGACAGCACGAAAAGAAAAGAAAGAAAAGAAAAGAAAAGAAAGCGCTGCCGCGACGCATGCATGGGACACTGCTGTTAGAGAACTGTCTTCTCCGCTCCCGTCCTGTGACTCCTCTGTCCCACAGATCGAGCGCGAGCAGGAGATGGAACAACAGCTCGATCGGAGATTCGGAGGTCCTCCGCGGCTGTCAACTATAACAGAAAATGTATCTTGTCAGTTATGCAAAATTCTATCCATATTTTGTTATTTTTTCTATAAACTTATAGGACATCTGACTAGCGGGAGCACTGTAGTACGCCACTCGATGGAGCGTTAGATATGTTCCCATGATATGCGGTCCTCTCAGCGACTCCGTCCAGTCCCATGCATCTGCATGAACAAAAATCAAGTTAATATAAATTGTATAAAGCTTACCTTTAAATGCTTCTAGAGCAAAGATATTATCTAAACCAATAAAGAACCAGTTGCGAGGAATATCACTTTTACCCTGCCATCCTATCTACCCTGCCATCTGAACCGTCCTGCCATATCGTGGCCCCAACATCCAACGCACCGAATTGTTCCATCAAATCCCGGGCGTAACGCTCCCCCTCTCTCCCCCACCGGTTACGTTGATTTTTGTAGCGAGTTGCGTTACCGTAACGCTAAAAGAAAATTCTTTTCTCACCCCCATCACCACCCCCGTACCCCATCTATTGGAAGGCAAAGGTAGCCTTCCACAAATACCGGGTGCAATGCTCGGAAATAATTCAAATTCAAACGTAAGCAATTTCCATAGATGGATGACGTGAATAATTCAAACGTACTAGCACTTTCCATACTAGGTTGACATGAACAATTGATGGCGTGATTTGGTGTAGGTTTGGAAGGCGTTGCCGTCATCACCGTTCGAGGGCCTCGTCGCCGCTGGTGCGATCCTGCGCTCTCCGACGCCGTTCGAGTACATCGGAACCCTTTCGCCGTTCGAAGCCCTTGTCGCCCGCGAGGCCGTCGGAGGCCCTCCTCGCCCAGTCTCCTCGTCGAATGTGTGCACCCGGTCGAAGGACGTGCAAACAGATCACCTAATCCTAGAGGGGGAGCGTTCCAGTGTTCAGAGCTTCAACCGATGATGGCCGGAGCCGATGCCAATGGAAACGGTGTTCCCAACAGAGGTGATCTCATCAAACGATCCTGGTTCTTTATCTCTCTACATGTTTCTCAGTGTACGTGCACCACGCCGATGATGGCTTCTGACAACAAAATTGTCTTTGGTCCGCGTCCATCTACAAGCCAAGATTTCAGCCTTTTTTATTTTCCTTTTCTTTTTCGGCTGCTATAACGTGTTTCCACAGCAGTCCGTTCATGTTCCCAAGTTTGTAAAAGTATAATCAGTTCTGTAGTCACTTGTATAATTTTTTAGGAGATCAAGCAGCGTTTACTTGATAGTCTGCATTATGCATGGCTTCGTTCCATAAGAGGATATATCTTGCATGCATCCTCTCAGAAGCAACTGAACTATTATTCTTGTTTTGGTGACTAAGAACTGTTATGTGCTTATTAAGTTGCACCCTTGGAATATGTTCGTCTGACAACGGAATTTTGGTTAGAAATCATCGAGGCCGAGGACTACAACGCTGTGATTGCCAGGCGGCGAGCTCAGAACAGAGAACGGCAAAAACAATTTCGGGCACGACAGAAGGCAACACCAAAAATCACAACATTGATCTGTGTCAGATCAATGTTGTGCAACCAGGTATAATGGTCACTTTTGAACTTTGTACAACTTTTTTTTTTGCCGTGCTCGTAATCTGTGAGTTTGGGTGACATTGTTTACAGGCAATGTGTATTTAGACCGGACGCCTCTTCCGACTATGACTACCACTCCTTTTGGAAATCAGGGTGAGAAACAATGGGGAAAATTCCAATGCTGTCCATCCGTTTTTGTCTATTATGTTTCTCTGCAAAACCAATTTACTTTCTTTTTGTAATGCACGTCTTGTTTTTTGTTTTTCAGCTCATTTTTGGGAGGGCAATCATGGACTGGACACCTCAACCAGGTGACCACTACCTGATATCACGAAAACCGTAACTGATGGTGTGTTATTTTCTTAGCTCTTTTGGATCTTTCGGAAAAGTTCATAATAATACTATGAATAACACTATGAAAAGATGTGGAGTGAATTTTCCTCACCGCTTACATATTATTGTTGAGTTGCTATGGTCATAAGTGCACTTGAAAGAAGGTCAACAATGAACTTACACGCATTTTGTTTTTTACCACCAACTCGTGGCTATACATCGTTCCAGGCGGATAGAATAGCCCTGCAAAAAAATCAAAGGCAGACCGAGAATGCCATATATACTGGAGCACAAAATTTACTTCTGGCGGATGGTTTCAATCAAATCAGCTACCCTGTTTATGGCGGTAAATAATAGGAGTGATCTGTTTCCATATATATAAAAGGAACGTGCCATTGATCACTACGTTATATATGGAGTAATTATAATTATGGACTTGTGACCATTATTGTAAAGAAAGATCAGATTGAGTACCATTTATAACGCGTTCAATATTCTTTCTAATCTTTACCGACATATATGTCTGCTCACGTTGAAAAATGTTTCTTTCACACCACGTCTCACAACATCAAGGGAGAAAGAAAGAAAGGAGAAGAAGATACAGGTATGCGCTACTTTTCTCTAACTTTCGTCAAGATTTGCCTCGAGGTTGTCGATTTATGCTTCAACATCCTGATGCTGCTCTGATCTTCAGGATCAACCCTGCGTCATCTTCCTCTAAGCTGCGGTTCCAGGTGCTCTGTGATTCATCACCGTTAATTTGTGGAACCCTATAAGTTACTTTTTTTTAATATATGCGATTTTACTTGATCTAACTGGTCTCCTTTCTAAATAACGTAGCAATGACGGATGACTGGTGCAACAAGGGGACGAGATGGATGAACCTGTTGTGGTGGAAGAAAACCATTCGTTAGTTCTTACCCCACATTTTATTTGGCTTAAATTCAAACTTGTTCAGATGTTTAAATTCAAACTAGCAGCAGCTGTAGTTTAGCATCCTTTTGCGGCAAGTTTGGTCATACTGCTTCGTTTTACTTCCAATCGAAATTTTTTAGAATTAATTGTGGCTATAAACTCTGCAAAATACTTACTCTAGCAGTGAAACTGCTGCGCTCTTGTATTAACTGCATGAATAACTCGCAGTCTACGAGTTGGTTAACGGGGGTTCGCTTCTAAGACTTAATTTTGTAGTATGTAGTATGAATGCATCCAGTTAATTTTGTGATGGCATTGCATAGCATGTGCCAAGTTGAAAGTTCTTTTCTTTTTTTTCTGTGGTAGGGTTATTAGTGAGTTTGTGGAACCTGCAGCTGACATATTTTACCGGTTTTCATTTTTTGCCTATGTTTGCATGTTGATGAACCCTGCACAGCGGTGCTCACGTTCACGTGTTTCTCTTTTGCACAATGATACTTTTCCGTTATATTAACCTGGATCTCATCACCAGCAAAATTAATTTCGGTGCAAAGGTCTACTTTAAAGCAAATATAAGCTTGCACAAGGATGAAAATTACATAAGACTTATATTGGTTGATGAGGAGGTAATATCATCTCAATTTAGGTGCATTAGATATTTTACGGTACAATTATTTGCATCACCTCTTCTGATGCATAGAGGTTCAGTGATGCAAATATAATGTGGATGGATTTTTGTTGCAGGGAACTAGGATGGAGGCATTGGCATTTGGCAGGACTTGTTTGGATCTGGCTCGAACAATTGTTGAAGGATATCCATATCATTTCATTGATGTCGTTGTTGGATAAAGATATGATTTAAACTTTCTCAATGTGTTTCATATATATGGCGCCGAATTCTTTGCAAGCATTACTTCTGAAAGCAGGGTTTCTAACTCTAGAAGACCGATAGCATATCCTTTGTTCCCACGAACATTCAGCTCATTTCATCAAGTTAAGCATTTTGAGGCACATAAAAACTTGACTGGTATGTTTGTCACATTTGTTAGTTTAGTAATAAAACTGGTATTGCTTCTCTAACATATGTCGTAACTCTTCCTACAGATGTTATTGGCGTGGTTGTCTATATATCTGATGTCCATGACACAAAACGCACCTGGAGACGACCAAGCAGGCATGTCGCCATAATGAACACGATGGTACATTGTGTATGTAATTATTTAAAATACATGCACGCCTTTCTCGTTAAATATAATGTGATTATTTGATGCGCAGTATGCAGATTCTCGTCATCCATGTCCGCAGTCCACATATTTTGCGCCGCGCTGGAGAATGGCGACCCGCGGCACAATATTTTAACACCATTGCTGCACTCCATGTGCAAATGAACACAAGAAGAGGTATCGAATGAAGACATATTTTGAAATGAACACAATATGTTCTCACCATTGCCTGCTTACCTCTCATATCCTCAAATTGTTTAAATGCAGGTGTTCTTGTCACTACTCGATTAGCAAATTATTTTTGAGCCCGACAGGCCAGAAGCTGAGGCAATGAGAGGTAAATATAGCAAAAATATGTTCTGGTCCATTTCATTTTTTGTAACCTACATCTGAATTGGCGTTGATGTTTTTCTTCATTAAATACAATGATTGCAAAGGCTTCTAACAAATGCGCCATCAAGCACGTCAGCTTGGCCATGACCGCCTGAAAGATATGAATCTGCTTTGAGGGTGCATGAAAATAAAGACTCTCAAATAAATATGGTCGCTATTGTTACCGACAATAAATAAGAGCTATGCGCCACGTCATGTCTTTTATGTCTCGAAATCAATTAGCGTCTTTAAATTCAAACAATGTCGTTATTTTAGCAGATTCGTGAGCTTATCGTGTTAATGTCGTTATGGTACTCTTAATGCAATGATGTGTGAGAAGTGTGTTTTTTTAATGATACGTACACGGTACATCATATTATTTTCTTGTATGATAAAGTCCTGTCAAGTGATGTCATTTGGACGGACACGTGCGTGGCGCACGTGCATTTTTACTAGTTTGAAGAAAGACCAACCAATTAGCCTCCATGACAATTTGGTTTTGTACCCCCCTCACTTCAGATTTTAGCCTTCAATTTTTTTGCCACAATAGTTGTGATTCTCACTTTTCAATGCAACAGCTCTCAATTAATCTTATCTCTATATCTCTTCTCTTTGTTTTCTGTGCACTATATCTTTTTTACTTCTCCTTGTTTCATATGCTCAGAACTAAAATCACAAGTATTTGTGAAATGAAGAGATAGTATATTGGTTAATAGTTTGGTTTTGTTATGGTAATCTCAAATTCTACGTATCGTAAATGTGTTGCTGATATTCATTTCACACAAATAATTTTCTGGTTGAGATATTGTGTATTAGAATGAACATATTTAGTAACAAAACATGAATGTTAGATTATGTATTATGCTGACGTAGTACCAAACACAAGGAACATGCAAGATCCAAGAAAATGACACTGAAAACATGTAAATACATATGGGGCACGGCCACCTATTCTGAATTCTAAATTTTATCTCTTTTCGCCTTCTCACAAGAAAAGAAAATAAAATGGTACCATTCTCGTGGGGATGGTGTCCTTTGCACGTACCGCACGAGCGCTCGATTGCCGACACCTGTTGGCACCAAGGCAGTAAAGATTTACCACACACACAGAAATACAATCAGTGCTTGAAAAGAGGACGAGCGTGCCTGGCACACAAAATGAATGACGGAAAACCTTGAAAATCAACGAAAGGCGGCATGGGTCTCAAGATTGACATGGTTTATCTGCTTTTGGATATTGATAGCCTAAACCCTGCCAGATCCGGAAGAGAGCCCGAGGAGGAAACTAGTACGCACGACTTCCATTCGCATCCATGCCTAGACTCTCACGTTGCGCACATGCGGATTCGAATAGATCACCTATTAAAAACGGTGCCGGAGGATTAAGAAACATAAGCAAC